>OY992763.1:29144496-29397088 GCA_963921325.1 Logfia minima | reverse complement strand
GTTCAACTAAAACTATTTAATTGATCATCGATATTAATAACTGTCTTTATATAAATTCAAATTTTATAGAATTTAATTAGTATTCTCTTAGTTTATGTTTCAACATATTAGACAATTGCAATGCGTCGTCCCTTACGCAAATTTCGTGCCAAACTTTGAAGAAAACTTCTGTTTGTGTTGTGTTTTCAAACATGAAAGAGTTTTTGGGTTCTATCGTTGTCAACTTATTGATTTTTTCAGAAGATGTATTATAAAAGGCTTAAAATATTTGATTATAAAATTATATCGTATTTTAGGATCAATCCTAGTAAGAATACATTTATATTTATAAGAGTTATTGGTCTAGTGGTATCGAGATGACCCTCCAACTATAAAGTTGTGAATTCAAGTTTAGGAGTGAACATATATATATTTGTGAGTTTGTTGTCTTTTTAAAAGATAGTAAAAGAAAAATTATTTACGTTTATATATAACAATGCATAATAATATATTTGCATGCCACGTCTGTTTTAGATTAACTATTATCTCCCATTGGAAAGTGCTGTAAATAGATGTTATTTATAGGTAATAAGTTTGTTAGAAAATCATAGTCAATCAAAAGGAAGTTCAACATCCCAAATTAATTCAATATTAAAAAGTTATGTACATTAAGGACAAAATGTGTACAACTAGAGTATTTCTTTATGCAATTTATTCATGTATTTATGCCAACTTCATTACCTTTTATTGTAAAAATACTTGAAACTTTAGTTAAATATATTCTTAGAGTATGGTACTCATGTTTGTTACGAAGAGAATTATGACAACTCTTCAATTTTTAGTCTTGTAGTTTTCGATCTTTATTAGTACTTAGAAACTAACACTAAAAAGTGAACACAATATCTTGAAAATAGAGACATTAAATTCATTGAATGTATGATTTTTACCAAACGGCATTTGATTTTAACGTTATGTGAGTAGCCTATTGATCAGGAAGTTAATTGTGTTATTTTAGTTTTATTAGAAAACAACATGTGTATATATGTGTAATTGTATATATATGTGAGATGAGTCGTACTAGATCTGTCAAAAACAAATTCTTCTGAATGTATTGATTTTGATCGTGAAATGCAAAGGTACACAATTAAAGTTCTCATTACTCTCCACCATCAACCAAACACGTCATCATTTCCTGATCTGAAGTCTAAACGCGTTAATATAAATCGCAGATTAAAATAATTCTAAAGTAATTACAGCTTACTTTTCAAAGTAAAACCTGCTTAAAAATAAACAAATCCAATAATCCAAAGTATTGCTGTAATTAAAAGAGACATTGACAGAGGCATATGCTGGGCTGAATTGGGACATGGTTTGGTAATGTCATGGTAATAGTTTGTACTATTAGATGCATTTTTTGACTGATTGGACTACAATGACAAAAATATGTGTGACAGTATGAATGAGTGGGTGTAAAAGTAAAAACTTGGGCCCACTTACATTAGAACATTGAATAAGGATAAATTGTTGGTTTGTTGGTGTATATATTAGTCTATTAACAACAATTCGTAAAATGCTACCAACCCACAAATCCTTTTTTTTTTCATCTTGTGATTTCGTTTATATACTTAAGGCGATGTGAAACGGAACTTTTTTATTACTTTAGTTTTGATCTATTATTATTTGGAAGATTTTAGTTTTAAAAGTAAGTCAATAGTTTTGGCTTTGTATAGAATAGAATTGTGTCGAATGATAACTATGTACACATTTCGTATTTGTACGATGTTTGTAGCTACATGTTCACACCTTTTTTACAACTATTTCTTATACATCTATAAATAAGGATTAATATACATGGTTGTAAGTTAATGGGATAAAATATTATAATAAATGTTTGTATACGTATATAGATACAGGATCAAAAGGGTATCTATCTTACGAAAAGAAGAGAGAGTTAGGTTACTAAGTTATCCAAATTAATAATCTACAGTCCAGAAAATTCCAGGGGGACACGGGGTCTTTATTGTAAATAGATCAAACTTTAATAACTTAAGTGATATTTATAAAATCGCAAAAAATTAAAACAATTCAAATGACTCACACTCTTCTCTCATACTAAACTCACACTCGTACACTTGAAATTGCACATAGTCGGCATCCGTTTCTAGCCCTAGTTCATCAATAATAAAAAATGCACCAAAACAATCACTGTAAATCACTCGTAATCGACTATTTTCGTTACATTTTGAGTATAATATGAAGAAATTATCAAAGGAAATTTTCATTTCTGTTGTAGACCTTCAAAAGTTGCTAATCAAAAGGAAAAAGGAAACCATAAATATTGTTTTTTTATTTCTTTTAAATTAGTCATGTTTTTTTTAGATCAAAATATGTATTATTGTTACTTCATTTTGATTTATGTTTAGTCATTACTAGTGGGTCTTTATTTTTAATGCATTTTATAGGTTTATTTTACTGCATATTAAGTTTAATATATTGTTATTGTTACTACATTTAATGTTTTCTTCGCTATAGCATCTTATTTTCTTTTTAGTCATCACTAGTGAATCTTCTTTTTATTCGCATTTTATAGATTTGATTTGTTGTTATTGTTACTGTATTTAATGTTTTATTAGCTATCACATTTACTATTTTTTTGTTATGAGCATTGAATCATCTTTTTATTACATTTTCACTTTGTTTGTTTACATCATTTTATGTTTGTTATGTTTTAATTTTTCATTTCATACTACGTTTTGATTTGTTATTGCATGTCGTATCTTGTTTGCCTTTTTCAGTAAGGTTCAGGAAAGCAGGGCATAAAAAATAATTAGCAAAGAAAAAATTTGAAATTGTTTTTAAGAAAAATTAAGAAAAAAACATTAAAAAAACTCATCATAATCTAGCAGCGATAGCCGGCTGGTGGTGGGAGTTGGTGATAGAGGTGGGGGAATGTGAATGAAGAAGAAATGAGATGGAAGAAAATATAATATAAGTAAAATATACAGGGTTAAAATAAAACTTATTTAGTAACACATGATGCTATATTATTGAGTCTAAGTCTGCTCTCTCTTCTCTCCGATAAATGGCTTTTATTTCGAATCTCACACTTGGTACTTATGAAATTTAAGCAAATATATAAGTATGTAAACTTTTTAAGCAAATATATAAGTATGTAAACTTATTTTTCATGGGGTACATGTTTTAGTCGACGTCGTTTGACGAAATTATCCAACGTTCATTTTTCATTATTATGAAATTCATTACTCGTGTCATGTATGTTTGTATTAAAATAATTGATTATATTTATTTAAAATATTGATAAAATAGTAGAGAGTGGTTATTGTTTTCTTTGTCACGCCGGTAATAATAATAATGAATACTTTTATTTTTAATTTCAACATATTTTTATTTTATTTTTTAAAAAATAATACTAGAATTATTATAATTTTTATAATATGAGATTGACTTTTTTAAATATATAATATACAATTTAAATTTATGTATCACGACTTTTATAACTTTTAATAATGATACACACTAAATATTTATAGTGTGTATCACATATTTTTAAATACTTTTTATCTTATATTAAAGAGTATAAGATTCTAAAATAATTTTGATATAATTTCTTTTTTTAAAAATGAAAATGTTCAATCCTACCTTTGCTACCATAACAAACTAAATTATTTGAATATTGTCCTAAATTGGTAATAATGTTCCTAAAATAGTAATATGTGGCGAAAAAGTAGAAACGGTTTGTTATGAATAAATCAGACCCTGCGCATAATAACGGGTGAAAATTTCGTATGTTGATGTTGAGAGGCAAATGTTTAATGATATCCTAATGTAAGAATGTAAGAATCGTTGTTTATTCTTTAATGAAAGTGATTTTTTATAATTGTTTAAGTTATTCCAATTATAAATTTAAAAATATGATATAAAAGTATTATGTGAAAAAAAAGGATATTTAAAAGTATTATGTGAAATATAGTATTAATCGAATGATTTATATATTTAATAAGTGAAATTATAAAATAATAATTTTTGATATTCATATCTAACGATTAAGAGGAAGAGATAAAAATCCGAACATTAGATGACTTAACACTATTACGGACTATCGGTAGATGTTATCTTGTGCGGACATTACGCGGGTATTTTTTATTTATTTTATATGTTGGGTTAAGATTGGATGAATGAGCGAAAATGTATACTCTAAGCCCAAATTAGAAGGATCCATGTAAGCCCAGTTGCATGAAGGGCCTGATTTCGGAGAGAGTCTATAAGTCGCAAGTAGGGTTTTTATGAGCCCAATTTGAAAAACAAAAAAGTCGTCACATGATCTACTGATGACTGATCTAGTATAATATATTAATACCATCAAATCACATATAAGATGTATCAAAAATGAAAATATATGATCTCAAAAATACATCGAACTATAAATATAGTAGAACACTCTGTATACAAGTACATCAATTCTTACGAGTTATAAATTAGTATCGAACTTCACTAAGTAATAATGTATTAGTGTTATCAAATAGTCTTTGATTTAGCGATATATATGTGACTCTCTAACTATTTAAGTTGTAAAATGTTTAAGAAAAAATTAAGATTTTGTGATGTTGCGTATGAATTATTTTCTTTTCAAAAAATAATAATATTGTATTGTTTAAAAAAACAATGTATTACCTTTCACTTTGTTTTGTGTTCGAGACTTTGAGAATTATATTAGGCGAGAATAGATCAATCACAAAAGTCCATAATAACATATATGTATCATCATGACAAGCCAGTCGTAGTCATTGCAGCTCGTCATGAGCCCCTTGAGGCACCCAACATGGTGTTACTACATAATAAAAATGTCGACCCAAATCCCCAAACCCCCAAACCCTCCAAAACCCCCAAACCCTAATTTCAAAAACCTGCAACTTGTTTGATCCACCCTTTACGTGAGTAATTTTCCTTCTACGATGGTTGCGAGAAACCTATGGAGAATATGTGAAAGACATGCACCTGTTGCTGATGTCTTCATCGCTCAGAAACTTTCAAAATCAGGACACATGTTTGCTTTTGTTCGATTTCTGAAGATTGATAGCATAGATAATCTTTTAGAAGATCTAAATAAGATCTGGATTGGGAACTTCATCTTTATGCTTCAAAGGCTCGATTCGAACGTAAAAACAATCAAACAAAATCAATCCATGTTCCTAATCCACCGAATCAGGTCGCTGCTAAATCACGTGTTTTGCATAATAAAAACCCAAATTTCTCATATGCTTCGGTCTTAAAAGGTATCAAACCAGATCAGATTCATAAAGATAAGGTGCTTATTAAGAAAATTATGCTAGATTCTACTGATTTTTTATCTGTCCCTGATGCAACATGTATTACACTTGCCAAGGTTCGTGATATCAAATTCATACACAATGTAATCACTGTTTTACGTAAAGAAGGATACACGGATATTCAATGCAAGTATATGGGCGGCATGTGGATTTGGATTGAATTTGATAATCAGTATTCCTGTAATAAGTTTAAAGAAGATAAGGAGATGAAGATTCACTTCTCTAATATCCGTGAAGTATCTAACTCGTTCAAAATTGATGAACGAATCGTATGGATTGAAATTATTGGCCTACCCCTTTTAGCATGGTCTGAAAAGGCATTCAAAAAGGTGGCATCCTTGTTTGGAGAACCAATTTTTGCGGATGAAGATAACCAGGAAGCCATATCAGAAATATCAGAAATGGTTGCGATTAATATTAATGGGGAAAGTCATCACATCCGTGTAAAAGAGTTTGCTAATTGGGTTCCTGAAATTGACTCGCATGACTTAGCTTCCCAAAAAGATTGGATTCATGATCAAGAGCAAGATGATTCTGATGATGAGATTCAAAGTTTAGATTCCATTGATGAAGAGGAGGATGGTGAAATACGCCAACAGGACTCTGGTTACAATAAATGTGATCACGTACCAGAGACATATAAACTAAATGATGAGTTGAAAGATACAGAAAAGACCAAAATCATACAATCATCTTGGGAAGAAGTATTACAACGTGAAGAGGCTGTTAATGACAACACAAAGCAAGTGGGTAACGATATTGGCTATCAAACTAAGACCTCATCAAAACCACCTGGTTTGGAAACGATTCACAAATCAGAATCAAACCTTAAAACTGAAAATGGAGATCATGATATCCTGTCCACAGCTTCGAGCAGAATCTCAAACAAAAAATCTAAATCAGGTAAGGAAAAAGGAAAACGGGCAAATTCTTTGTCTATGATTGATACATTTTTATCGAGTATTGAAATGGGACAAGCTTTAGGCTACAACATGAAAGGAACGCAATCTGACTTAAAAGAAAATTATCGCAAGTATTGGTGTGAACAAGGGGTCATTATGAATATTATGTCATATAACTCATGTGGTATAGGTGTAGATAAATGTAGTCCTATTTCTTTACTCTGTTCCAAGCATAACATTAATTTTTTGGCCATTCAAGAAACCCATTTGCAATCGATCGACTTGTTTCGTATCTAACGCTTATGGGGTAACTTTCAGTTTCAATTTTCTACTAGCCCCTCGATTGGTAGGTCGGGAGGTCTTCTCTCTTTATGGGACCCTTCAATGTTGATAAAATCTCGTATTATATCTAATGATCATATTCTCATTGTTGAAGGCAAATGGGTTTGTCATAACCTCCATTGTTTCATGTTTAATGTCTATGCCCCGCAAGAAGACCGGAAAAAACGTGATCTTTGGAACTTCATCAAAAATTTCATGCAGAATAATCAAGGACATTACTTCATTTTCGGAGATTTCAATGTTGTGCGAAACCCGGCTGAGCGCATTGGATCGATCTTTAACCAAAGAGCAGCTTCTGATTTTAATGAATTTATCTCTGAATGCTCTCTCTGGGACATCCCTTCACCTGGATTAACAAAAGAGGTGATAAAATTTCTCGTCTCAATCGGTTCCTTATTTCCTCGAACACATTTAACCAATTTCCATCTATCATCGTTGTTGCATTGGATCGTATGATCTCGGATCATAGACCAATTATTCTTTCGCAATCAAAAATTGACTTTGGTCCTTCTCCGTTCAAATTGTATAATTCATGGCTCGAAATAAAGGAATTTGATGATTTGGTGTTACGTCTTTGGGAGCAGCAGCCATCTATGGATGATTTTAATCCTTTGATTGCTTTCAAAGAAAAAATGAAAGGTGTCAAACTTGGTATTAAAAATTGGGCTAGAATCTTCCATGCATCTAGTAAAGTGAAAAAGAATGAAGTGTGTTCTCAAACTGATCACATTGAAGGTCTAATGGAGCAAGGTTTGGCATCTAATCAAGACACTATTTTAAGAAAAGAACTTCTTTATCAACTTCAGGGATTACATAAACAAGAATCTAACGATGCAATGCAAAAAGCCAAAGTCAAATGGAGTGTTGAGGGTGATGAAAATTCGAGTTTTTTTCATAATGTCATCAACAAGAAACGAAAACAACAATCCATTAACGGTATCATGTTTGAAGGTAACTGGATTACAGATCCTAATGGCATTAAAGATGTTTTCAAGAATTACTTTTCTAAAAAGTTTTTGGCATTTGAAAGTAAAAGTGTTAACAGGAAAAGCGGCCATTATAAATTCTTGACCAGTCCACACGTTTCTAGTCTGGAAAGACAATTATCTGAATATGAAATCCATGCGGCGATCCAAGATTGTGGTTCCGACAAGTCTCCCGGACCGGATGGGTTCACTTTCACGTTTTACAAAAAGTATTGGGATCTCATAAAATGTGATATTATAAAATTCATGAATGAATTTTATACCAACGGCTTTATCCCAATTGGATGCAACTCTTCATTCCTTGCCTTGATTCCAAAAGTTCCTAACCCAATCGATCCTTCTGATTATCGACCAATTAGTCTAATTGGAGCTCAATACAAGATCATAGCCAAAGTTCTTGCTAACAGGCTGTCAACAGTGTTAGATCATGTAGTTAGCAAAGAGCAATTGACTTTTGTTAAGCATCGGCATATACTTGACGGTCCTCTAACGGTGAATGAAGTTATCAGTTGGTGTAAAAAAAGAAAACATCCTCTCATGATATTCAAAGTCGACTTCGCAAAAGCTTTCGATTCAATCTCGTGGGACTTCTTAGATCGAATTATGGAATTTCTTGGTTTTGGTCAACGAAGGCGGAAATGGATGCAAGGTTGTCTTCGAACAGCTCGAGCTTCAGTTATTATTAACGGTAGTCCTTCTCCGGAGTTTTCGATACATAGAGGACTTAGACAATGTGACCCGCTTTCACCTTTTCTATTCATTATCGTTATGGAGGCCCTTCATGTTGCCATGGAAGATGCCATAGATGTAGGCTTGTATTCCGGCATTAAAATTAATGATGTTACGATCTCCCACCTCTTTTTTGCGGACGATATCCTCTTTTTAGGTGACTGGTCTCGGCCTAACATCATTGGTATTGTTAGCCTTCTCCATTGCTTTTATGAAGTTTCGGGATTAAAGATTAATCTGGTTAAATCTAATCTTTATGGGATCAGCATTAGTTCCCAAGATTTAGATGATCTTGCTTCATTCACAGGTTGCAATGCTCGTACTTTTCCTTTTAACTATGTTGGAATCCCCATTGGAGCTTGCATGACTCGAGTCTTTTCGTGGCTCCCTATCATTGATAAATTCAAGAAAAGGCTCTCTAAATGGAAGTAGAATATGCTTTCCATTGGTGGTCGTTCTACCTTGATTACTTCAGTGTTAGGATCTCTCGGTCTATATTTTTTCTCTCTTTTTGTTCTTCCTAAATCGGTGAACAAAAAACTTAAATCCTTGCGGGCTAATTTCTTTTGGGGTAGCACTTAGGATTCAAAAAAAAAAATGCAATGGTTTGCTTGGAACTCGATTTTAGCTTCCAAAGAAACAGGTGGTTTGGGTTTTGGTAGCTTATCTTCCCTCAACATTGCGCTTTTACAGAAATGGAGATGGAGATATTTCCAAAATCCAAATGCTCTATGGGTTCAACTCACTACTACCATCTATTCGAATGATATTAGTAGCCAATCAAACTTTTTCAACATCTCGGGTAAAGGTACGTGGGCTTCTATTGTTGGCTCCATTAATACAATGCATGATCGTAATATCATTCATCATTCCAGCATTAAACGATGTGTTCAGAGTGGAATAAAAACTCGTTTTTGGAAAGATCATTGGATCGGAGAATCCAACTTAGCTTCTATGTTTCCTCGTTTATATCGGCTTGACTCCAATCCAAGTTGTCTTGTCCGTGACAGGTGGGATACTCAATGGCAATGGTCTTGGACTCGTAACATTGGTTCCAGCACCTTAATTTCGCAATTAGAAGCTCTTAAAAACGTTCTTGGTTCGGGCTCCTTTAATGATGATGATGATCATTGGAAATGGAATTTCTTGGGTGAAGATGTTTTCTCTGTTCAAAGCATCAGAAACTACATAGATTCAATCACTTTGCTTGCCTTGTCCTCGTCGACTCCAACAAAATGGTGTAAGTTTCTTCCTAAAAAAGTTAATATCCTAATTTGGCGTATTTTAAGAGATCGCGTTCCATGTCGTTGGAACCTTGGCAAAAGAGGTTTTGAGATTAACAGTATTCTATGTCCGATTTGTAACCAAGCTGCTGAGACTACGGACCATGTTTTTATTTCTTGCTCTCTTGCCTTGGATATTTGGGCTCACAGTTTTGTTTGGCTAGATTTATCTATCCCTACATTTTCCACCATCGAAGCTCTCTATAACAAGATTGATCAGCTTCGGATTTCGTCTCTAGCCAAAAACATCATTCTAGTGGTTGCTGGTGTAGTTTGTTGGATCATTTGGAGATTTCAGAATAACAGTATTTTTGGAGGAAAGAAGATGGCTAAAGTGGACATTTGGGATTCCATTCTAGACTTTTCGTATTTATGGTTCAATTCTAGAAACAGTAAATGTAAGGTTTCCCGATCTAATTGGATCCGAAACCCAATTCTTACTTGTCTTTTAATATATTCTTTTTTGCAGTCCAAAAAATAAACATGGTGTTACTACAACTACTCTAAGAAAGTTTAACTATCGATATGTATTTGATACTTTGATATTTGACTTGATACTACTAAATTAAAAAGACGAATATTGTGATAAAAATACAATATTTGGTTGTACATAATATCAATTATAATTCAATTTTAGTTATATCATAATCTAGTATGAAAACAAAGATAAGTGAAATAAGTATACACATTTAAAACACAAAATGATATTGTGAAATAAATACACATTTATATTTGGATTGGGTTGGTCCACTAATATAGAGACATTGAACTAGAAATAATGGACATCTTATAAAGATTGAGCCCTCTGCAATGACCTATCTTGCATTCTTCAAGTTCAAGGGCCAGGCCTAGTAAAATAGAAGAATGAAAGATGGAGAGAAAGTGTTAGAATTCGGGATTATCAAATACTTGGATGATACTGAAAGTCGTGATTCACTTTCAAATTGAAATATTTCGTTGGTACTCACGAAAATTCAATCGGATAAAGTTCAGTATATTTCAGAGAATTCGTATGTGAAAAGTTATGTTTTCTGTACCAGAAATGATGAACAAAACCGACCAAAAATAACTGCCATCAAAACGGCTTCAAACTGTTTGGAAAACAGTTTCTTAACGGGCGGGTCAAAACCGGGTCATTCTTACCCAATTTGGATTTCCAATGCATTTTCCATAAAGGAACATTGACCCTTGGACCCCACTAGGGGCTGCCGCCCCTTGGACCCCACTATCGGGGGCGCTGCCCCAGGACCCCCATCGGACTCAAACGAATTAAAACAAGAGTGCACCCCGTACCACCAAACTTGTCTATTATTCATTTAGATCATATTGATCAATAAGCTTAATCCCCATTACACTTAAATCATATTGATGATAAATCACCAACAGAAAGAAGGATGTTTATTTTAACACTAGTAACTCTTACGAAATGACTAGTATTATAGAGTAAAGAGATGTTAAGAACACTTGATGAAAGTGAACTATTCACATACATTTGGATTTACAACACTTTTATATTTATATTTTATATTATATATATTAAGTGAAGTACGATGTAAAATTGTGGAGTATTTCAATATTATGTGTGGGTTGATAACCAATCATATCATATAAAAATAATATATAACTATAAATTTAACATTAAATAAATTAACGAAGTAAAAGATACGTAGTACACTTTTATGTTACTCCACAGATATTCAAACGGAAAAAAGTAAAAGTGGAAGAAAAAAGAAAAAGTAAAAGTAAAGACTGTTTAGTCATTGTTCTGTCATGCTAATGCTAATGCTAATGCTAGTAGCAGCAGCAGTTGCCGTTCTGTACTCCTACACTTACCTTTCCTTTCCTTTCCTTTCACAGCAAACCACATCTATTTCTATATCTTTTCCATTTTAATAACAGAAAAAAAAAACCCATTAAATCAGCAAAACCCTAACGACATAATTTGAGCTCTTTCGACGGTATTTTAGCCGATCATCCACATTTAACATTTCGTCTTCAAATTTATGTTCCAGCTCTCCATTTCATTGTATTTTTGCAGTAACTTGAAGGTAATAAATTAATGTATAATTAATTAATTGATGATTTATTTATATTTTATCTTTTTGTGCTTGACTGCTTGTCGTTTACAGTTTTGTTATTTTATTTCATTTTATTTATTTGCCTTTATTTGTTCTTTTGCTTTTTGATTATTAATATTAAATATAGAAATATAAATGCTGTTAAGTATTAAGTGTAATATGAATATGAATGCTGTTTGTCTTACTTGATTGTGAATGAAGTTAGGGATCTAACCGAATTACTTTTTAATTATTTTAATACTAATTGTTGTATCATTTCGTTAGTATTTTGCAAATACTCTCCTAGTCTATTTTGATCAAGTGTTTATCAGTTTTTGTTTGTTGTTGTTAATTGTTAGTATTTTTTGCCTTCCAGAGTTCAATCGGTTTATAAGGACAGCAAATGGTTAACTACTATAGTACTACCATATGATATACTGTGAACAAATATGAAAAGGATTCATGAATCAACAAAGTTTCCTGTTCACAAGCAAATTTTCGTTGCGGAGAAGTTATCCAGCACGCATTTTAGTTTGGTAACAGACGACATTAATCGAACCAAACCGCATTCGGTTGTACCTGCGTCTGTGAGAACATGGAAGGGGAAAAACTCGTTAAATGATATCGACGAGATTATGTTAGATGTGATTACGTTTAAAGAAAGCGATGATTCTTTAGATGAAATCGGTTCTACATCGTTTTCAGGAGCTAGTCATCCCCCTGAGCCCATTGATATCGATCTCATGATGAGCCCAGTGTGTGTGCCCATTGACCAAAAGAAGGTCAAATCATCTGAGGAAAAATTGTTAGTAAAAAGCTCGATGGAAAGCTCTCCGCTACATCGGGATTCAGAGAAGGAGTGCATTTGGGATACTTCTTTGCCTCCTAGTGGTAATGTAAGCCCTCTTAGTATGAGCATCGGTAATAGTTGTTGCACGAGCGTACATCCTAGTGACGGGATGGTAAGTACGAAAGGGAGTATTCGAGGAGATTCATTGGAAAGTGGGAAAACGAGTATTAGTAGAGCAAGTGATAGTAGCGGGCTAAGTGACGATAGTAATTGGAGTAATTTTACAGGGAGTGCTAACAAGCCTCACAAAGGGAACGATCCTAGGTGGAAGGCTATTCTTGCTATTCGGGCTCGAGATGGGCTTTTGGGTATGAATCAATTTAGGCTGTTGAGACGGCTCGGTTGTGGTGACATTGGTAGTGTGTATTTGTCCGAGTTGAGTGGGACCCATTGCTACTTTGCGATGAAGGTAATGGATAAGGCATCTCTTGCTAGTAGAAAGAAGTTGGCACGAGCCCAAACTGAGCGAGAGATATTACAACTACTTGATCACCCGTTTTTACCAACTTTATATACTCATTTTGAAACGGATCGGTTTACTTGTTTGGTTATGGAATATTGTCCTGGAGGTGATTTGCATACTTTAAGGCAACGTCAACCCGGAAAACATTTCTCAGAACTTGCAGCAAGGTATGATATACACATATTTAAGCCTGATAATTGACAATTGTGAACGTTGGTTATAGGTTTTTTATGTTTCTTTTTTTGACTCAGGTTTTATGCTGCTGAGGTTCTATTAGGGCTCGAGTATCTACATATGCTGGGAGTTGTGTATCGAGACCTGAAACCCGAAAACGTGTTGGTACGTGATGATGGGCACATAATGCTGTCTGATTTTGACCTTTCTTTAAGATGTACAGTCTCCCCTACTCTCGTGAGATCTTCTTTAGATTGTGATCCCACCAAACGAAAGCCATCTTGTATCGAGCCCACATCAGCATGCATACAACCTTCGTGTTTCCTCCCACGCATTTTTCCTCAAAAAAGCAAAAAGAGAAGCAGTTGGAAATCACGGGCTGACCTGACCCCACTCTTCGGACCGCTGCCCGAACTCATTGCAGAACCAACTGCTGCCCGGTCCATGTCGTTTGTCGGGACTCACGAATACTTAGCTCCGGAAATCATCAAAGGAGAAGGGCATGGAAGTGCTGTAGATTGGTGGACGTTTGGGATATTTTTGCACGAGTTGCTGTATGGTAAAACGCCTTTCAAGGGTGCAGGAAATCGAGCAACTTTGTTCAATGTGGTTGGTCAGCAGTTAAAGTTTCCAGAATCACCGGCTACTAGTAATGCAAGCCGGGATCTGATTAAGGGATTGCTTGCAAAAGAGCCACAAAACAGGCTTGGGGTCAAAAGAGGAGCTACTGAAATTAAACAGCACCCGTTTTTTGAAGGTGTGAACTGGGCTCTTATTCGTTGCAGCACGCCTCCTGAAGTGCCAAGACCTATGGATGTGGAACCAACACCTGTGAATTTTCAGGCTGCCAACACAGTTGGGGCAGGCAACAGTAGTAAAAGAATGGTTGGAATGGATGCTGCGAAATCTGGTGGTAATTATTTGGATTTTGAGTTCTTTTAGCCCTCTTTAAATTGTCTTATAGAATATATGTATGTTGTTATCTAGTGAGACTGTCATATTTGGTTCTTTGTGTGCTAGATTAGCGTTGTTTTATCGCCTCGAATGCATTATACATGTTTAGATGGTTCTTTTTCATTTTAGGCTGTGAACTTGCGACTGAAGTTTTGCTGATTGAATAGAGTTTCATTCTTGCTATGAACTGTGAAAAAGTATTTCGGTATAAATGAACTCTTTTGGCATGGTGATTCTGATTCATATTTAAGTGGAATGTTAGAGTTACAAACAAAATTTACAAAATATGTTTGGCACTAATTATTTCATTGGTGCCCCAACTTATTTTGGAAATTTGATTATAACTTTAGTATTTCTCTTTAGTGCTAAAGTACTTTCAGTATATACCGAAAGAAGTCAGAATAATTGAGTGACCTTCGCAATTCAGATATTACTATGCAAACTATTATTAAATGTTTGTCGCCTTTATTTTTTAATTAATTATGTCTATTCTTATCATAATTTATATTTTTACGTTTTGTGTACCGTAAAATGACGAAGTTAACGAGTTAACGAGTTATTCGAGCTTCAGTTTTTGAGCTTGTATAACTTGAATTTGTGTTTATAGTATTAGAGCTTGAGCAAAGTTATCACCCGACTAGTCTCGAGAGCCGAGTTTAATAAATTAATTTTGGATTTGACTCAGAAATTTTTTTATTCATAATCAATGACGAGAACCGAGTTTAATAAATTAATTTTGAATTCGACTCATTAGAAAATTTATTTATTCAGTATCAAAAAAGCTAATCAAGATAACGAGTTGAACGAGGCCGATTTATGTAAAAGAAATGACCTGAAATAAGATCTTGGTATGTGTTCCTTTTAATCGTATTCAAAGATGTTTTATTGTCTCTCATTTCTTTTCTGAACAAATCGAAAAACCTAATGGATCAGACTCATCCTTGACTGCTACGAAAGAAATAGACCTTGCGTTGTGAAAAGAACGTTCTACTCTGAGTTTTAAATTCATATATCTAAAACCATGAATGAAAATAGCTAACAGACTTGACTTAAAACTCAAGAACCCAAATATTATTAGGAACTATAAGAATTACTTACTATAAATTAATTGAAGTCGTATAAATTGTTATATAGAATTTATACATCATGAAAGTCAATAAAAATTATAAATTTTGATAAATACATCTAATCAAAGATGCATTTGAACTACATTACACATATATAAAATTCTTAAACTTTTTCAATAGACACTATTCCAAACTTTGATAAACACTGTAATTAAGATTAACTAACATATAACTTGTGAAATATTCAACTCATATGATTCAAAATTAAAAATTTGAGTGGTTTTTAGAGTTATTAAGAAATTAAGTTCTTAGCATATCCTTCCCTTATGAAGGGTGAGCTTATGCAAACTCGAGCAATAGATGTTAAATAAGTTTATTAAAATCCGAATTTGTAAATAAACAACTTGATCTTAAAAGATTAGTTTATTAGAAAAATAGCCCGTAACTAAATGAGTATCAAAAACCATTTTAAGCATTTTCGAATTCGAGTTGAGCTCGGGCCGATATAATTAGTAAGCGAGTCGAGCTGAATATTCGACTAGATTAGTTAATGACCCTAGGTAACAACTCACTTGTATTAATAACCTAATTGTTTCTAATTTCATATTCGTTACCAATTTAATTTGAACCCTGATCTCTTACTTTTAGTTGTATAGAAATATAGAAATGTTTTATAAAGAAATTGTCATATAGAATCATAATACAAAATAGATAGATAACTAAGAAAGGAAATGTGATTGTTTATAAATGTAATGTAAATACAATAATTATTATTATTAGTATTTTATATCAAAATTGATATTAGTAATTGTTAGGACTTCATTAAAATACATATACTCAAAGCAAAAGTTATATATACCCAAAGCAAAAGAAATTCAATATGATATGAACATAAATATTGGATAAAATACAAGAATTATAATTTTTTAATGACTTCATACAAATTTTTATGTATAATTAGTACATAATATGATGGAGAAATCTAAACAATTGGTTAGGTTCCTTGCATAGTGATCAAAAGATGAAAATTTATTTATATTTAAACTTTTTAGTTTTATGAATGTGCCCATAACTATTCTTATTTGACAATAATAATCTCTCTCTTACATGGTACTCATTTATATTTTTTTAAATATGTCATTTTTAGCACATGCATTTTATAATTAACACTTTTAATTCATGATTTTATACTGGTACTAATTTTAACTCTACGTTACAAATAAGTGAATACACAACAATTTATATCTATTCAAATGTGAAATTATATATCTAAAATCATTAAAATTTTGATATGTTATTTAGATGAATTGTGAATAACTCCGCTATAAAAGAATTACATGTTTAATCCCGTGACTATGTGGGACACTAAACTAGTTTTATTAACAACTAGATTATTATTAGCCCACGAATTATGTGGGAATGTGTTAATAAATATTTATAATTTTTAATCAAGTTTTAAGTAGGTTAGTACCAATGAGATGAGATACATAAAATCGTTAGGTTTCTTCCTTAGTGATTCAAAGGTGAAAATTATTTATAATTAAATTTTTTAGTTTTATAGTTGTGCACATTACTATTTCTATTTGACAAAAACAATCTCTCTCATTTACATGGTACTCCTTTATAATTGTTAAATATGTCATACTTAACACATGTGTTTTATAATTGATCATTTTAATTCATGTATATTACACTGGTACCAATTTTAACTCTACGTTACGAAGGAGTGAAAACACAATAATTTATATTTATATGAATATGAAATTATATATCTAAAATCAATAAAAATTTGATATATTCAGTTCAGATGAATTATGAATAACTCCGCTATAAAAGAATTACATGCTTAATTCTGCGTAATCAAAATACACTAAATTAGTAAAAAGTAAAATAACCCTAGAAGTAATTTATCTAAGAGCAAAGGGGATGCCGTGGCAAATTTTCAATGTTCGACACCTTGAATGTTGAGAAGTCGGCGTTTACCACTTTCTCTTAACGTTAAGACTGGTGAAATTGAACTTCGCTTTTTTTCGTTTTTTCTTTTTGTGTTTTATGTTTTATATTTATTTTTATTTACTTTTTATTTTATCAGTTCAAAATCAGTGTTGTGGGCGGATACGAACTCAAAGTTGGATATTGAACCGGTCCTTCACAAAATCGTACTCGTATTAGACTTTCAACTGGACCCCGAGCCAAAGAAAAAATAGAGAATACACCAGCTAAAAAATTGTCTTCCAACTTACTTTTTTCCAAACCCCTTAAACTCCCTCATTCGGATTCCAAAACCCTAATTTCATAATCAATAAGTTTTGATTATCAGTTGGTTTGAATCATGGATATCGAACAAAAGCAAGAAGAACACATCGATCACTTCGTGAATCAAGCATCCACTTTACATGATTCATCTCCCGTAACCGTCATTAATGAAGCCACTTCACATCCTTCACTCTTTGCTTTCTCCGAGATCCTTTCCGTACCTAACGTTATTCAGGTCCAATTTCCCTAATTTTTTCCGATTATTTGATATAATATGGAGGTTTTTTTTTTCCCTGATAGCGATTTGATTTTTAGGGCTATGAAATAGCAATTTGGTGTTTTTGCTTGAATTAGGTATCAAATTACATTAACATGTGATCTATATAATTTCTGTTGTTTGATTTTATTCAGCTTCAAGGCACAGAACATGCTATTTACTTTGATTTGCTTCGTATGTTTGCTCATGGAACATGGAGTGAATATAAGAGTATGTTGTTTCTTTCAAATTTAATTCATTTTCCGTTTTTGTATAGAATGTAATATAATTATGAAATCGTTGTGTCTAAAGGTATTACGTTTTGTTATGTTTTATGATATATGTAGGCAATGCTAGTAATCTTCCACCATTGGCACCAGATCAAGTCCGCAAGTTAAAACAACTTACTGTGCTCACACTAGCTGAGACTAACAAGGTGCGTGTCTGTCATGTAATTAGTCTTTGTATCAGTAGCAGTAGTGACTTCATTAGTGTGAAATAATGTAATCTTAGCTTTAAATGTATATGCGTCTTCACTTTTGTGCCTATTTGAAACTCTGATTGAGAATAATATATCTCTCTGCGTGTTTCTTTATGTAAGTTTTTCTTATTTCGTATTTCCCATGGTTATAAAGTAAACGTATTCGGTTGTCTATCAGAGACTGTTTTCTCATTTTCTTTATAAGACTGATAGTGAAACTGAGCAAATGAGGAAGTACTAGACTTATTCGTGAATAATGGTGGATAACACTAAGGAACTATTTATACTTTCATTATAATTTAAGATAGTGGGTTTATTATGTTATATTTTCTCATTGCTGGAGAACAATAACAAGTAAGTTAAATCCAAGATTCATTAGAAGGGTAGCTGTTTTTTTTTTTTTTTTATTAAGTTTTTGTTAATGTGCTGGATGCTTTGATATCAGTGAAAATGCTATGAATTACAAAACTGCCACTACGGAGCTGAGCTTAATACAAACAGAGTTGACTGGAAAATGTTGAACTTAAAAAATGCTATGGACCACTAAAAATACAATTAACAAAATATATGAAATGCTTTTACTGAAAAGCGAGAAGCAGAAAAGATCATCTTTATATTGGCTTAACCTGGGTTTATGATAAAGACATGTTCTTCTGTCACTCTGGAACCTTAACAATAATAAACAACATGAAAATAAAGTGGTATTATTCTTTTCATGCTAAGCTAAATTTGTAGTTTTTTATTTTCTAGTTCATTGTGGATCCTTTCAGGTACTGCCATATGATGTGCTGATGCAAGAGTTAGACGTTAATAATGTCCGCGAGCTTGAAGATTTTCTGATCAATGACTGCATGTATGTGGTAGGTACTTTCCATGATTACTTTCACGTGTTGAGTAAGTAACTTGTGCGTAGTTTATAAGATTAATGCCCATAAAGATTTATCTCATCCTTGGGCCTTATTCGCATAAAAACATATATTTCGAATCTTTCTTACTTCCTCTCTCATATACTACATACTACGTAATTTATAACTAGGGAGGTACTAGCTTTTAACATTACTTACTTCACCATCTTCATAGGGTATTGTTAGGGGCAAACTGGACCAGTTCCGAAGATGTTTTCAGGTATGACATTCAAAATAGTTTGTATATTGAACTGTTGGTTATTTCCAATCTTTTTAATGTCTGTTATTATCATCATTGTTATTTCATTGTTATAGGTGCAATTCGCGGCAGGGAGAGATCTAAGGCCTGGACAATTGGGGAGTATGATACATACATTATCGGATTGGTAACTAATCCTAGGAATTTACTTGCGCATCTGGTTCTTAATTAGAGCACTTGTACTAGTACTCAATTTTTCACACGTTTTTGCATTTCATAGGTTAAGTACATCAGATAATTTACTTATCACAATTCAAGATAAGATAAAATGGGCTGACACGATGAGTGAGCTGGACAAGAAGCATAAAAAAGAAGCCGATGAAAGAATGGAGGAAGTTAAAAAGGCACTCTCCCTGAAGGTCAGCTGTACTTACTTTTTATATGGCCATGTTTTCTTTTCTTTCTTTTTGTGTGTTTACAGTGAGTAATGGGTTTATTTTATTTTTTAAACACAACAGTTAAAACCAGCTAAATTTATAGAAGCCTATATTCCAATAATTAAATGTATGTTTTGTCATGAAATTTTGCATTGCATCTGTTGTACCCAGTGTCTGTGTCCTGTAAGGATGAGCTATCAGTAAGCAGTATGTTAGGAACATGAATAGGACTTTATTATATACTTTTGGAGAGCATTTGGGATTCTTTGTTAACACACTGCATGTCTGCTTATCGCCTCGTAACGTTTGAAATAAGTTGTTTGGAATAAGCTACTGAAACTGGTTATTTCACTCACAAATAATCTGGCAAGCAGTATGGACAAATAAATTTAAACACCCTCAATTATGTTTATTGCTGTGTCAAGACGCTATAAGCAGTTTTAATAATCAAACCCAAACACTCCCTTGGATATTTTTGTCGATGCGTCTTACTTACTTTGTGGCAGAAGTTACAACCTGTGAGCAGGCTGATGTTGACTTCCGAGGGCACGAGGAGATGTTCTCTGAACTTGGTGGAGTGATGGATTATGATGAAGACCGAAGCCGACCGAAGAGGTATGTCACACCATCTTGTATGCACCTCATTTCATGACTGCATAGCTCACTATTCTATCGATATACAGAACTGAAAGACAAAGCCAATTAAATCATGAATACATATTTAAAGCAGAGGTCACAAAATGGGTGATTCAGGCGGGTTGGGCAATGGGTCAGAAAACAGGAAAAATTTGAAAATCCCAGTCAGGCTGACCCACAAAACACCTTGTTGTACCAAGTATGGTTCAAAACTATACTTTGACAGGAATAATCTGAATATATTAAAAGAACAATTGAGGAGGTTTTGTACCTAAAAACATACTTTGGATGACATTAGACCAGTAATGCATATGACATGTTCCTTTTTTTTTATATACTGTTAATTATTATATGCATTTGACCCGTTTCTTTTTCTAGATATAATTAATAATTTAAATTACCCATTTTACCGTTAAGAGTAAAGCAAAAACCAGATTGTCATCTTTAAAATGAAACCTAAAATTTACATCATACGATATCCGTTTGAAGTTATGAACCGCAATCATACATCTTGGTCTAATTGAACCAAAGGCATTCTTAACTCTACGTTATATGATTTGAACCATCATATCTTTTTTCTGACAAAAAACAAAATTAATTATAGGAGAAGACACCCGTTGGGTTGAGCAGGGCTAGTGAGTTGATCAATGCATAGGATGGGGATCGTTGCACAGCTAGCTAGTTTTCTCAACCGCCTGACAAGACATGATACACCTGCTTTTCTGATAGCAAGAGATGAATGATTTTGAACTTGTGAAACATTCAGAGTTAAAATGACTATGAATCATAATTTGAGGAAACATCCATCTGTGGAGGTTATAAACTATTTCTATATAAAATTTGTTGGTAATGATCAACTTCTCTTATATCTGTGCTGTTGGTTGGTTATCGCATCAATTATGGTTAGACGTTGCCATATGGTACCTGTTTCTGCATACATGTCAATTAAACCTCAATAATGTTCAAAACAAATTGTCATTTGCTGGTGTTACAAGTGGGGGCAATGAGTTGACGGCAGTAATTTGTAGCTTATGTATGGTAATTGGTCAAATGTTGCAACGTTTTTAATTGCTTGTAAAGTGTTATCTTGACTTGACTTTTAAGTCGATTGAGTTAGATCGATCATAGTTTGATTTCAATGTTCATATATATAGATCGAGTAAATTGTTCTCAGGCTCATAATTATAGTCCATTGCTCAAGGATTATGAACCAACAGTTAAGTAACGATAAACCTTGATAGGGTTTATAGTTTGGGAGTGCATGCAATTTTACAATTTTTACTATTGTATATTTAATTTTGAAATCTTTTATTGCATGTACTCAAATGTTAAAACTGTTTTTCTGTATGTATTTAACTTACTATCGTATATATAGAATATATAAAAAAAATACATTAATTTATGTAGTAAAAAACATGTAAAAATCAATTGACGGTTTCAAAATTTGAATACATACAATAGGAGGTTCTCAAGTTTGATACATATAATAATAAAAAGTGTAAAGTTTAATATATTATCATATTGTAAACTCATCTTTATAGATAGCATAACAAAGTTGCTTACAAAATAAAACTAATCAATTAAGCATGCTAAATGTCATTTTCATAGCGTTATAGTGGGATATGATGTCTATAACCAAAAATTCCCAAAGTATACGTAAACAATACTATTTGAAATAAATTTATTGCTCTAACAATCTCCAGTTATTTGATTATCATGCCACAACCTTTTCTTTTAGTTGGCATGTGATTAAAATTAAGACTAAGAAAATAGAAATCCATCACCAAACAACTTTCTCTGTGATAGATGTGGTGTAGCTAGATGACGGTGGTGTTACCATATCCATTTGGCAACTTAATAGTGAGTGAAGACCACCATCACCGCCATCTTCCACTCTGATACTAGTAGCAATACTTGGCTGCTGCTCAACCATCTTTATCCCAAAAATACGCTCAAATATAGATGTATCAATATCTATTTCCTCCACTTGTTTACTAGTAGTCATTGGTGGGCCAACCATATTTTGCATCAAAACCTCCCACGGTAAGTCATCCACCACCTCTACGCTGGCGGCTGGTGGTGGCGGCGGCTGTACCATGTTTTCACTTAAAATTTGCTCAAAATTTAAAGTATCTACATTGAACTCCCAATTGAAGTCATAATCATTCTCAACCATGTTCTCACCTAAAAGTTTCTCAAAAAATGACTCACACTCACTAGCACTAGTTAGTGCTGATGCTTGCTGTACCATTGGGGGCGGCTCGACCTCATTTTTCTTTTGCCTTTTTATATTTCTTTTAACGACAGACGTCGATGACGACGTGGCAGATTGTTCTAGGGGAGATACTTCACTACATTTTATCACCTTAGAGACCACCTTATCAGGATGTGTATTATCAAAGCCGATTAAAAGAGGGAAATTAAGCTTGGCTCGCGAGCCATGCAGCTCAAACGCGGCTTTATCATAAGCCAATGCAGCTTCTTCTGGTGTATCAAACGTTCCTAACCAAACTCTCGTTCTTTTTTTAATTGGATTTGTTACTTCAGCCGCAAACTTCCCCCACGGCCTTCGCCTGATTCCTCTGTACCTCGTCCAATCAGCTGTCGCGTTTTTCACACGCTCTGGTTTCTTCCTTTTTGATGTTTTGTCACTTTTTGTTTGCTTTTTGGCTCCTAACTGGACGGAATCTTCTGAATCATTTGCTGAGGATAAAGAGCCACTGGATGTGTTTTCTGGTGGAAAGTATTCTAAAATGTCAAGGAGATTGTCCGGAAAGGTGGGATCGCCTTGGTTTAGCAAATCCAGGCCGCTGATCGAATTACTTTGATCCCCTGAAAGTGTTTGAGATGCCATATATAGATGTATATCTAGTTGAGGTTCTATAAGGTTTCAGAAGTGAGTTTTTGTGCAATGTGAGGACTTTGTATGGTTTTGATGTATGTAACTATATATGAATTTATAGGTGAATATAATATGCATTATATATAGTGCACACATGTTAATAATTTTGTATATTTATGTGACAGGAACAAGGAGTTAAATTGGCATGTGAATAAATATATCAAGTATGTAAATAAAATACGAAAAAGTTGTTGGTAATAATCTTTTATATTCTGTTAACAACGTCGCTAAGTGATGTCCATTAATAAATTTGAACATGCAATTTCGACTAATATTCAGGAAAGACGCTAAATTTGTTATGTTCTGAATACAAATATTGATGTATATTTCTTTCTTTTTAATTTTTTTTAGCTAATGATAGATTACAAAAGCTAAATAAAGTGAGCTAGATGATAGAACATACGGATATTAAACCAACTCACCTGAACATAATCAAACCAAACAGTAGATGAATTTCGAAACCTAAAAAAGTCACCTTAAAACTAGCTTAATCGACTGTTAAAAGATATTTATTTGTGGCATTTCGCTACGAGTATTCCTGTGGTGTTATAATCGCCCTTTTAAAAGTTTAAATCCAAAATTTGGATAATTTATACATCAGTTGTCGTAAATGTTCCTTTCATTACTCTTTATTATTATGAATTATATATTATTAAACGCCACCAATTGCATGCACCCATTTTTACCAAGACTAATAAATATATAATTGATATGCAAACAAACATTTGACGGTTAATGGCTGCCCGTTGATATGCAGACAAACATTTGACGGTTAATGGCAGCCCGCATGGGAATTAAAAATTGGGAGTGATTAAACAACAAAAACTATATCTGAAATACATGTTGAGTGCGAAAGAATGAACAAAACAAAGGAACAAACAGAGAAGGCTTATTCGACGGACAGACGAACTCTATTCGGCAGATAGGTGACTATGAGGCTATTTGGTGTATAGCATTACCTACCCGGCGGATAGGTATGCTTGCTTGAAAAGGAGTTTGATCAGAAGAGAGTTATTCGGCGGATGGCTCAAGTGTATACGACGGATAGATCGATTGACTTATGTTAGCCCGGTTTGGCGACTAGCTTTCCAGCGGATAACATCGCTCTATTCGGCGGATAGGCTGCGGCAGCCAGACTCCTACTTTTCTCATAATTGCTTTATTCTTGTATCACTATATACATAACCTTGTATTATGTAAACCCTGGATCATGATAAAAATTTATAAATGCTCTTTAGTTGGCCGTGGACTAAACCAATCACTCTGAGTGGATATAACCACGTAATTTCTTGTGTCGTTTACATTACGCATTTACTTTGCTTGTTCGTTTATTATTTTGTAGGAACAATCGTGTGAAATTGTATTATTGTTTGGACCCTAAATTCTTAACAATAGAAATCACATTTTTATAAACCATGAGGATTAGCTTATAAAGTAATGAACGGTATTATCCTTTAACTTATTTATCAACGCTTTCAGAATTATTAATATATATATATATATATATATATGTGAGGAGAAGTATAATTTTGAAAAATGAAAGTAAGTAACCTTTTACTTATAACATTTATTTATTGATGAGTATTTCACCCAATAAACACTTAACGTAAAATAACATTTTATGAAATATTCATCATTCAATATATATTAGTTTACAATATCTATTTTACTTCGTTTCCTTAAAAATTATACTTCATGAAGTATAATCGCTATTGAATATATAGTTCATAATATCTATTTTACTTAAAAATTATACTTCTTTATTGATCATTCCAAATGATTTCTACTATAGAGATAGAGATCACTCGTATTGTTTCGGGGCAATTTACCTATATATATGTATTCGATTTAATTTTGATAATTAGATATTATATATATATTTTTAAATATGCTTTAACAGCTTGTATCGTATATACTAAATATTTGTATTTAGAAGAAATATGTAGTTATCCAATGTAAATTAATTAAATTATACAGTCAACAAATCCTCTATTATATTTGCACTTTTCATACCTGAACTCTATTTTATCACATCATTTAATGAGTATTTATCCTTATATATGTGAGTAATATTATTGTTTTGATTAATTTTGTTTCGAACCAAGTGAAACATTATTATTGTTGGTTGTAAATTTGTATTCACACTCAAAACATTTGTGTCCCTCTCGAAACACTCTTGTGAAGTCTAAGTTTTGTTTGGCAATGAATTCAGATAATAAAAACTCAATGCAACATAGTAACAACACATGTGCCGATAAGTATTGTGTACACTGATTTTTCAAACAACGAAAACAAGTTACACATATCATTAGATAAAATGCCCTTTATGACATACCAACATATATACGAGGAAGGGTAACATTATAAATCAGCTATCTACTTTTCGTTTTGTCTTGGGGTGTATAAATTTTATTTCAAAGTTTAGTAGGTTTCAAATAAGCACCTAATCACCTTTTTCAAATAATAACCAGCATAATCAGTGTTAGTAAAAATATCGGTTCATTACATACACTTGTAATAAAAGGAGTTATTTCAGAGGCGGAGCTAGAAATCATTCTCAAGTAAACAAACTTGAGACAAAAAACTTTCAAAACAATATTTTTTTCTAAAGGTCCAAATTTTAATAATCTTTAATAAGATATTTCTTTTTCTTTTTCAGGGAAAATTTCAATAAAAGGATATTTTATTAAAAGGCGCAAGTATCAAAATTACGTTTAATTATAACTTTTTTCTACATTTTATAAATTTTAAAGAGTAGGCAGTTGCGTACACTCTCTCCGATCCAACTCGGCTCTTGAGTAATTTTCTTACTCCATGATAAAACGGAAAGCAGGTATGTGATTTATAGAGTTTAGCCCGTAAGGGATAAGTTGCTATCCATACAAATGATAACTTAGAACCAACTTGCAACACAATAATGACAGACAGATTGGAGAACTTGTTAACATAAAACTGGAAGTGTTATAAGAAAAAGCCATCACACGCATTACGTACTACATAAAAGTTTTTCCTTCGATGGCTTTTCAAAGTTAGCAATAAGTTAGGATCAAATCAATCGTGAATTGTCTTCGCTAGCCACCGATATGAGTAGCAACTTGCCAGTTACTGTTAAATATTGAAAATCTTATAGCTTATAATGTATCATTAAACAACTATTGCATTACAAGAAACATAATAAACCTAATGGCCCTTAAAGTCACAATCACCCTTGGTCCCTTGACGAGCCAATCTAATCTAACCTATAGAAAGCTCACCCTTAAATATACTTTATAGCAAATAACAATATTTTGTCTCTTCAAGGTAAACATAATATATGATTTCAAGTATGATGGTTCAGTTAAATATAACAACTAAGATGTTAAGTACACTAGTAAAACAGAGCAACAATGCAATATAATTAGGTCCCACGGTTCTATATCACTTTCTAAGAATGTTGTGATTATAGTTGAGAATGATAAGTTGAATATTTAAAATATATTTCAAATAAGATTACGTAGATTAATTAATCGAATTAATATAATATATATATATATATAATGCCAAACATATGAATTATATATCATGAACAAAGTGATGATGCTGATTAAAAAGCAAAAGTTAAAAGAGAATATAAGTTTGATTATATTGAATAAATAAATGCAGCATAGACATTACAAATAGGAATTTGGTAGAAACTACCACCATTTTGTCTCCTAGTATCTCTTAGTAATGAATAGAGATAGAGATAGAGATAAAAGCAGATGTGACCAAATGTTATTTTCTTAATTTATTTACTTAAAGTATTAAGTTCTAGTGGTTTGTTATGTGTCACCATAAAAAATAATGGAACACTATGTTTTTTCTATAATATACAATTAGTCGTATGCATAACTCTAATTTTTGAATAGCATTGTTATCCCGAAATCGTTTAGTCAAGGTTATGCAACCATTCGTTTTCTTATAAATAGCAAGACTCAGAAAAGCGTTTAATGATTAAGCTTGTGACAACTTGCATAAAACTTGCGACAACTTGCATAAAGCTTGCGGTCCAGCCATCGGGACCATACATTTTCGTTTTGGGAGCCTTATGTTATGCTTTTCGCCTAGTTACTTGTTCCTAAACCGTTTGTTAAGCAAAAAACTTAAACGAACGAACATAGACAAACCGTTTACATACCTAGTATCGATGAGTTTCTCCATTCATAGATTATCTTGAAATCTAAAGCTTATTGACTTGGAATTCGTAAGGTAACAAATATCTTGACATTTTGGTCAATCTATATCTATAAAAAATTATACCCTTATTTTATGCTATAGTCATATTATCATTTTTCGCCACCAGCCTCCCCCTTCCATAGTCGTTGTCAATATGTTCCATAGTCGTTGTCATTATGTTCAAACTTTTATGTTGTATAATTTCAACCATCAAAAGTTTCCATGTGTTAGTTGGAATATACATCTTCATATTTAACATCTAAACAAGTACAAATTTATCACATTTTATACAAATAATTAAACTTAATTATATAGGTAGGTCAGGTACCCGGTGAGTTAGGTAATATTGGCCCTAAAATATAATGTCAAATCTCAAAATGATTCTATCTCGTGAGTAAAACACATGCAACACAAGTATTCGCTACTAAGGTTGCACGAAATTTGAGAATTAATAATTTAATTACTGACTTTGGAGAATATTATAGGATACTATCAGTTGGAGCTACATATTAAAAGTTGGGAGTAGGTCAAGTGAATTAAACACAAATCACGACAGGTAATATTTTATGACGTAAAAACTGACAACCTCATAGTTGATACAATACTCGTGTAGTTATGCTACAGGAGTTTTGATCCATATTTTATTTAGCACAAAATGTGTAACAAGGTAATTTGACATTTAATCCAATGATTTTGGATTATAAGTCGCAAGATGAAAGTGAGACTTTTTTCCAACCATCTACACATCTTCATCCATTGTCACCATCATCAAATACCTACGTTTGTTGTCATCACTATCGTTATCAAAATAAACACAAATAACAAAGTCAATGTTTCTACAACAAGAATCGAAACAAATCTAACGCTGGAATATTGAAGTTCATGAATAACTTTTGGTCAGTGTTAGGCCTGTAAACAAATCAAACATTCAACAAATATTTTGTGGACTGTTTGATATGAAGTTCATTTATGTTTGTTCATTTAGTTAAAAGAACGAGCACGAACATATCTTTTGTTTGTCCATATCCTTCGTGAACGTTCGTTAAGTTCTTTCGTTTTATTATTATACGTTTTATATACAATATATGAACTTTATAACTTGATATAAACATAAAAACTTATATACTTTATTTTTATTTTATTTATCTAAATCATCTTATCTTATTTAATGGAAATTTCAATAACAATATTTGTATTATGAATGTTTTTTTATAAGTTAGACTTTGTTCATTTGTGTTTATGTTTATAAACAAACATATTTTCTTGATAAACGAACATGAATAAAAAGACTCACTCGGACTCATCTGTTTGTTCAATAAAATCTTGATGAATAAACATAAATAAATATTATTTTTATTCGTTCGGTTTATTTATAGACTTACTCCTTATACATCAAACCTTTGGTACCCATTAAAGAAAATACATTAGCCCCTAAAACCCAACAAAGCCCAATCATTCAATTGACCTAATTTAAAAACATATCACGTTGTATCTCTAGCCCACCAATTATTATCTAAGCCTCTTAAGCCATTACGTATCTAGTTTAATTAGTGGTTTAATATCTTAAATTTCGTATAGAAATTATGATGTAATCAATAATTTAATTAGCCAATCAAATTGTTTGAGTTTGTCAAATTGACTAAATTTTAAAATAATAAAGTACAAATTAATAAGGTCAAAGAATAACCTTTTGACTCCATTTATGTCTCACATTTGTCTTTTTGAGTGTTAGTCACAATTACCACGTATGTACTAAGTGATATGAAGTTATAAGATGTAACTTGAATTGTAAAGAGGGTAAATACAATTAAATATTTAATTATGTATTTTAAAACTTTTAATCAAAGCATTAATAAGTTTATAACACTTGTTCCATTTAACATAGTATTAATTGCAAGTATGAAAGCTGGTAACAAGGAGTACAAGAAACAAAAAATTGAATGACGAATTTATTAATTACAAATTACACCAAGTATTGAATGTGGAATAATCTAGTCAAAACTTAGATTAATTCGATACAAACTACAAATTACTGTAGCACTCACTGTGAGAATTGTATAATCTAGCCTAAGCTGAAACTATTACTTACTGACTTGAAATTGCACTTAGAACAAACTTTATGACTGACAAACAAGTGATAGATGCAATTCGGTAAACGTCTAAGTATAATATGTCACTCTATTTATAGACAAGATATTTCCCATAAATATCTCCTGAATTCTAGGAAAATAGAATGACATGTGTCGTTGTGTGATTTGTTTTCTTCTAACTGACAAATTGTTAAGAAGGAATATTATGTGGTCCCCTTCTTATCATGCTTCTTATGTGTGTTGATTTTCCACTAATCATAATCAAGTTTGATGTCACGCATACCAATACTTTTACTATGAAGGTTGTTGACACAATATTGATCAAAGACCTCACACTTAGGAGTTGTGACTTGAACGATGCTTTTATTATTTTATTACTGAAGCTGCTGGAGGAGTAATAAGTTTCTACACTCACTACGACCTAACATGCTCTTACAGAGTGACTTGATTTGACTTGATATCTTCCAGTGACTACCTTTTATTCTTCAGTAGCGACTGTTGTGTGTATTGATTGCATAAGTAAATAAATCTCTTATGCACACCAAGGAGCAGAATATTACATAGTTGAAATTATTTACTTAGTAGTGATCTTCTTCTTTTATAATGAGAGCTTGACTTCATCTTTATAACAGTGATTAGGTTAACCAGCGATTAGTGACTCAACTTATAGTTCAAGAGTTTTGACTTCATCATTTCCAATGATGTACTCCAGTCCTTAAGTTGGTAAGTGACCAGTGACCCAACATTAAATTGTCACACCCTCAAATTTGACATTTTTAGTTAATCATGCGGAAGCTTTCGGGGCGTGACGGCGATCGAATAACATTACCTCGAGCGTATGATTATCGCAGAACATCTATATTATTAGGATGCCAATAATTATTTTAAAATTGTTACGGCTTATTAAGCCGTCAAAATAGCAATGTTACAAATACATTGTTTTCAACAAATTTCAAGTTTCGGGATTTCATAAATAAGACTACAAGTCAATTAAATTTAAAATATGGCATCCTAATTTATCGTGGCAGGTACGGTCCCAATATGCATGTGTCTTACGGCATAGCTAATTCCCCTGAAAAACATATTTTTAAAGGTCAACATAACGTTCAGTGAATCCACAGGTTTAATGACTCTATCATAAACCATTATTTATAAACATTTTATCAACAGATCAAAAATGGCAACAAAGGTCTATTGTGCGATTATTCTCAATTTAAATCAATCAAAACCTCTGACTACGATCCCCCGAGGGTTAGCTAAACCGACGAGTTAATATGCCGAACTAAGCCTATCACCAAACCACAACACAACAATGGATGAAACATTTGCCTAGACCGGTTAAGTATACTAATCCCCAAAGATCACGCGAACAAAGTCGCTGGTTAGTGCGACTAACTTTAAACAAACTGGGATAGGCCTGTCAAACCCGATAGTATTATCTGTATACTAAGTGGTTAGAGTCATCTAACTAATGGTTATAGTATTGCATGCTAGGCCTTCAGCACTACAACTTATCCAACTTAGTCGCTCTTAAGGATACAATGACAGGTTTTAATAATCGCATACATTCAGTTATATGTTTTTCACCCCAATTTGAAAGCAGTAAAACATTAAAAGCGGGGCTGTGAACTCACTTGAGTCCGAGCGTGCTAGCAAAATGTATTTATAAAATGCCCAATAAAGTCTCTTAGCGCCCTAAACGCAGGAGTTTAACTCAATCAATGTAGACGACTTTACCTAGTCCGTCTATGCTAGTTGTTCACTCAACTAGGTTTAAATGTGCCATCGACGGGCTTGAATATCATGTAAGGCCATTATAGGCAAAAATGACACGTTGTGATCATTTTAGTTTTCAAATTAGTAAAATCATTTACATCAACCTTATAACATATTATACGTCATAATATATAGATTATTGATTTTGATTCGTTATTTATACGTTGTCTTGATCGTATATTGTCTCAAGTTCTCGACTTCGTTATGTTGACTTTTAAGTCGTTAGTTGTACGTTACTATAACGTAATAATGATACTTAGTGTGACAACCGTCAAAAATCTCAGGTCATTAACGCACTTAAATTCCTAGTCTATCTAATTACGTTTACAGCACTCTAAAATCCTAGTGAAAAGTCTAGGTTACGACTCCTTAAGTACCGAAATCGTAAGTTACCGAAATCGCGTAACGTTCTAGGAGATTGCTTAGCGAACTTTAAGACTGTGAGGAACAAAAAATTAGGTTACAAAGTGCCAAAGAAAACAAGTGAAATTAAATTTCATAAGTCATCACAAAATAGTTATCATATCGCAAAAATCGGAATTTAACCGGAAATTCCGTAACTTAGTGAACGCAACCGAAAATCGATTAATTGACTCGCGAATGTCAATCGTGATAGAATCAAATACATTTTGATGAATGTTATAAACTTATAAGATAAAGTTTCATGACTCAAACTTTAATCACAAAGACATCACAAAAATCGGAATTAACCGAAATTCCGTAACTCGGCAAACGCGACCCGAATCAAATAAACGAAACTCGAATCCGACAAACTAATACTTGAATATCCATTATAAACAATCTAAAATACAATTTGAAGTATTTTATAAATTTAGAACATCAATTTTTACAACCCTAATATTAAGCATAAAAACAACACAATTTAAAGCCTTTAAATGTACAAGACTTGTGCAATTTTAATACAAATAAATACTATAAATAATACACATTTTATTTTGACAAAAAAATAAGTTAAAAACCTCATTTTAATGACCCAAAACCGGACCCCCCTTCCCCTCTCTTTTTTTTTCCACTCAACCTCTCCACTAACCACTTATATTCCATGCAAAAGTCTTCTACCACTTACACACTCTTCCTCTCATCATTTCTCTCATTTTCTCTCAAGAAAACACACACAAAACCTCTCTTTTCACACACTAAAATCCAGAGAATATCCATCCTTAAATCATATCTTTGAAGGTGTTCATACACCTAAACCAACTTTCTAAGGTATACACCATCTCTAGCTTCCATTCTTGCAATTTCCTACTTTGATTCTTGTAAAAACATGGATTTTATGCCTTTTTCATGGCTAAAATTCTCATACAAGGATTGATGGTTTGTAGGTTCCCTTACACTTGTTTAAGTGTTAAAACAAAAGGGCAACCCATGATCAAACCGAAATCAAACCGAAAAAGTCGACTTTTTGATATTATAGAGTTTATTTACATGTTCTTGCTAGAATAAATGGTTAAAATGTTAAAATATGTTTATGTTTCTGTAAAACACATGTACATGCATAAAAGACAAGGCTTCAATCATTGGATGAGGTCTAAAAATCGTTGGTAGTGAAAAACACACCAAAATGATCACCATTGTCTTATATGTAATCTGTCCAGATTTTGACCTCACTTGAAACGACCATAACTCAGTGAAAAATGGTCCAAAAATCTTGATTTTTCTTCTAGAATTTAGCTTAATGTCTTACCTTTAAAACCCCACTGGTCTCACTTAAATCCATTGAGTATTCGACCTCCAAATGTATCACACAAAACTGATGTGCAAACAGTAACTTTTCTGTGAGCACCTTGTTGTGATACTTGTTCATGGGTCTTAAGGTGTTCAATAAATTCAAAAAAAAATTGTTTTTAGACTCCTAACAAGTTTATCTCAGTAGAATAAAAAGATGGTAATTTATCTTGTTGACCTTATATTTTTAGAAAATGCATGAACATCATGCATTGTTGTAAGCTTGTAAATCTCAAATACTTGTGTTGTGATGATTCAAAAATATATAATTGCAAGAGAAAACATGTTAAACTTTTGGGGATTATTTTTTACAGTAACTAAATCATGAAAAGATTCTTGAAAATAAAAATTGGAATTTTTGGAAAAACATAAGTATTTTTCCTAAATTAATGCAAATAAAGCCTATAAAAGGTGAAATATTCATGAAAAATACTTTTGGAAACCAAATAATTATGGGAAAATTCCAGTGTCATTTTCCTCTAGAAATGACACTATACTCAAAATTTCACACTCTTTGGAGGTGTTTTGATATGTTTTCCGATTTACGTCTCGTTAAAACGCATAATGTTGGGAACCTAAGTTCCAGTGATCAAAATGACTTTGAAATTTTACACAAACCGAAAAATGGGTAGAAAATGATTTGGTAAAAATTCCAGAATTTTTCCTGAATAATTACTATTTTTCCCATAATTATCACACTTATTAGACATAAAATGATTATAAATAATCCATACGTCTAAAAATCCCCAAATTTTCACAGAAAATGTTTGAACTATATTTCATGTTTCATACCAAGTTTGGTAATTTTTAGATGTTGTATACATATATTTCAATTATTTTGTTCATAACTCGAACAATTACCGGCAATGTAATTTAAATGGAAATTCAAACTTTTACGGCACTTTGTAATTTAATTAGCTAGCTAAGCAATCCTAACAAACCGTATTAGTCGAGAAACTAATTAGAAACCTTGTGTTCTTAGGACTTGGATAGGAGTCAAACCCAGTCGGCACGCGCATTACATCCATCCTTCCGCTCACGCTCAATAGTGAGTTTACACAGCCCCTCTTTTTAACGTTTTACTTAAATTTTTGGGGTGAAAAGCATGCTATATGATCTAACTACTATATTTGGATTACAAATACTATTCTTATGCTATACTTGATTTACGAATGCTATGCTTATACTATGCTCGTTTTACAAATGGTTCCTTGATTTACAAATGCTATGCTATGCTATATGCTACGCTTACTTTCGAATACTTCACATGGTTAAAATGTCGTATTGATTACAAATAATGTCGTGAATGTTTTCCGTTTATACGAAAATGATTATATGCTTGTTTTCTATCGTATCTAAAGTCCCCGGTATATCTACACGACCATTAACTCTATATGAGCCAAATAATGCATATGAATAGTACTATTTGGGAGCGAGACCACCTCCCCACTCACGCGGCCACGTGAGTGCATCCCATCATCCTAAATGCCAACGATAGGGCATCTCTCTTTTGGGGCAAAGGTTTATCGGTTGTAGGTTTGGTTGTGGACTCAAGTATAATAACTCATTGTGACTATAGACATTATAACGTGATAGCATAGAAATTTCATAAACGACTATAAACGTATGACGTTTTGTCATTTGAAACGATATTTCTTTAAAACTATAAACTTTACGACCCGAGCTTTACAATGACTTTGTCATTTGAAATGATATCTCTCTTAAACTATAAACTTTACGACCCGAGCTTTGCAATGACTTTGACATCTGAACGATATTTCTTTGAAATTATAAACTTACGACCCGAGCTTTACAATGACCTTGTCATTTGAAACGATATTTCTTTAAAACTATAAACGTATGACGTTTTGTCATTTGAAAACGATATTTCTTTGAAACTATAAACCTTACGACCCGAACTTTACAAAGATGTTGTCATTTGAAACAATACTTCTTTAAAACCATAAATTTAAAACCTGAGTTTTACACTATAAATCATTGTGGTTGTGGACAATGATAGACGTAGTTTCATAATAACGCTTCGCATTCTTATGAACTTCGACATAATAAACCGTTGAGATTATAAACGTTTTGATATTGATTTGATGATCCATTGACTTTATAAACGTAACCTGAATCTATTAAATGCTACAATATGAGTTTTATAAACATAACTTGAACTTATTAAACACTATATCTTGAGTTTTATAAAAGTGAATTGAACATTTCTTTGAAAATATGAGCGTGGCGTTATGAACGAATTACGACTTTTAATTGAGTTCCAAAGGGAATCACTCCTAAATGAATATCGTACTTAAATAAAGCTCTTTTGCAAACAAAACACCGATTCACAAATGAATCTAACTATCAAATGGGTATCGCTCTTAAATGAGCCTTGTTTTAATGAATTACTTTTATAATTATCCGCGCAATAGCGCTTGACCATCCTAAAAATTGATCTTATGAAATTATCGGATGATTTTCGTCATTATATGAGCCTCGGTACTAAACAGATTACTTTTGTGAACTAATCACGTAGTAACGTGGAACTTCTAAACTAAACTTTGTAAACACTGGAAAAGGGTCTTTCATTACACAAAACCTGTGTACTCACCAACTATGTTTCATAGTTGACATGTTTACTTTTACATGCTTTTCAGGAATTAGTCACCACTTGTTTATTGAAGCTAAACCCATTATATGATCTATGCTGCTGTAGCGTTACGGGATTTTCTCTTTTGGATGTAATCGCATGTTTAGATTATTTACTTTTGTGCTGTAAACGCTTGTAAGACCTTATGTAATGTATTAATTGTAGACCGTTGAACGGTGATCTTTTGTAATTTTCAATTGTGAAATCATTGTACTGTTACATCTCGTGTTTCCGATTTAGCGGGGTGTGACACTTAGACCATATATATATATCTACATATTTCAATATATATATATAGTTTTTAATAGCGTTATAACTCTCATAAGCTATATATTTATAATTGTGTCGGTAGTGTTTGATTCAAGGTTTAGGATTTCGTTAAATCGGCTTTTAAATCGGGAATCGTATGTTAATAATATCGTCGTGATACTTATCCGATATATATATATACTTATACATGTATATATATATAAATATCGTTATAACTTTTATAATTCATTTTTATAACCTTTATCGTTATAATACTATTTAACTCGTTATAATTCCATTTTCGCGATTTCTCGGTTTATACACTAATAGTTATTCGATTTATATTTTTATAATTTAGTTCCATGATTTCTAGAGGGTTCATAATAGTCCTTAAAGTTCTCAAAATTATAGTTTTAATCTTTGTATTTCATATTTTGTCGGTTTGGGTTAAACCGCACGGTTTCTCCGATTTTGACCGTATAAGTTAGGTTTTCAATTCTTTAAGCTATCGATTTCACTTTAGTATATTTTAATTTACAAATTTCATTATCTTAGTCCACTACTTACAAATCTTATTCTTTTAATCCCCGTAGTTTAGATTTTCCCGTTTTAAACTCAACGTTTCGGTTTTTCGATATCTAATCGTACAAGTCTCGATTTTTATACTCTAAACTTCATATTAAATCATAATATTATTTTATTTACTGATTTCCAAATCTAAGTCCCTATATTTATGGATATTTTCATTTTAGTCCTTTTTAGTTTTTCATTGTCACTTTTTACTCAAATCTGTCCACTTTTTAGTCCTTCTTCTACTACGACTTTGACTAGTCAAACGAGCTTAGATTATTATGAAATTTTACCACATGTTCCCCTATGTCTTAGATTTACAGAAATTTAAGATTCATAATTTTTGGTCACGTTTAAGGGGTTCAAACAGATTTATTTCTACACAAAGGTCCAACAGTACCTTTTCTGGACAGTTGGTCAAAGATCCGTGTGTTTACTGAGTTATACTTAACTTCACGAAATGTAATTATACTACTTTTAAAACTAACAAAATTTTTGACTTGTAGGAAAAAGAATCACTTCATTTAGATCTGTGGTTTAAAAGTTATGACTTTCCAAAGTTGGGTCAATTTCTGCCTTTTAAGAACAGTTTGTACACTTTGGTTTAGAAATACGTTTTGAAGTACCAATACTTGTCTAAAAATTATGAAACTGGTTGGGTTGGAAAGATAACTCATTAAAATTGATTTTAGACTCAAGAAAAACTAGATTTGGTTAAGTTTTGACCGAGTTATTTAACTCCAAAGTGGACCAAAGTTTCTGTCCGATTTTATAACTCTTGTTTTGGAGTTTGTTTTGGTTCTTTTAAACACATTCTTGTTATAATCCATACAAATACATGTTTATAAGCTTGTTTTTAGTTTGAGTGAACATCTAACATATTTTGACTATCATGTAAACATTTAAATGAAAGAATCAAAGAGTTTATAGTTAGAGTTTCCTTACAAAGCATAAAAGGCGATTTTGAGCAAGATGAAGGTTTCGGTTTCTTTGTGGGTGACTTCCTAGCTTCGATTCCTTATGTTCAGCTTTTTTTACCCATTAAATGAAATGACACTATGATATGAACGTGATTTGGAGTTGAAAGAGTGTAAAATGATGATTTTAGAGGTGGTGGTTCATGGTGGTTCACGGTGGTTGAGTGGTGGAGGAATGGTGGGTGAGTGGTGGTTGTATGGAGGTGTTTTGAACAAGAAAAAGGGGGAAAGAGGGCTGCCAAAAACGTGGCTAGAGGAGGGGGAGAGAGGGAGAGAAAGTGTGTGTGTTTTCTTGGTTGAAAAGTGAAGAAATGAAGTGTATGGATGCATAAGTCAAGAGGTGAGGACTTGGAGGCATGGTGTGCATTGCTTCCATGTTTCAAGGGGATGGCAAGGAGGTCTTTGGGCAGATTTTTGGTCAAGGGGAGGGCCCACTTGTGATTTTCCAAATCAAATTAAGTATAGATATTTTAGTCATTAGGTGTTAATCTCGATTAGTTAGGTTTTAATTGCGTGATTAAGGTTAATTAGGATTAATTAGGGTAGATTAAGGTTTATTAGAATAGATTAAGGTTATTAGGATTTTACATTTGATTGAATTAATATTCGAGTGATTTACCGATAATTCGTTTATTACAATACGCGAAATCTCTACTTTTTCGCGTTAATTAAATTTGTATATTCGTCAACTCGATTATTTGAAGCGTTATGAAATAACTTAGCATAATAATAGTAATTAACTACTATTAATTATAATAATGTTCAATTATTTATCGATACCTCGTTCGATTGAATTCACAATTTATTTCATCGTCGCACGTTTCTTAGTTCACGTGTACGTTTATTGATTTTTAAAAGTTGATATGCGTATCTCTTGGCATAATTATCACAATAATAATAACTACTATATAATTGAATAGATTTACATTATTTTCAAAAATAGATCACCAAGGTTCGTGTATTTCGGTCTCTACCGATTGTTTCATAAAATTTTCAATAATCGTCAATGCATCTCGTATGCAAACACGGGCTTTGTGCTAGACTTTATTTGATAAAACGAAGTCACTTTAATTTAATAGGGAACTAGCCTAAATACACGTGATAATGATGTACGGAATTAACCGTATTTTTAGGGTTGTCACATAAATTTTCTTTTTTTCATAGTTATTTATTTTATTAGAAATGTTAATCAAAGCCCTACGAGCATCAAAGTGCGTTGGCTTGACAACTCATTGTCACATCATTATTTTATTTTATTATACAAAACATTCACAATCTATTAAACTTTATAAATCTATTAAATCACTGTCTTATAGTTATTTATTAATCGTCAATCTTTTATTATTGTATTTAAACACTAAAATTAGAACTTTGAATTCAAAAGTTTTTATATATAAATCATGGAACATAAAATTATATACTTTGATTTAGTTAATATAATGTTTAAGAAATTTACCAAAAGTTATTGTTACGAAGAAAAGGAAAAATAAATCTTTATATATAATTAAAAGAGAATACTATGGAGAAATCTTAGCCCTTCATTGTTTTTCACCATTTACCATCTAACGATCTTAATTTCTTTCGTATAATAACACATTTGACCCCTTAAATATTTGATATATTTATTTTAATTAAAAAATTAGACTAAATATTTTATTTATTTATAAACATTAAAGAGTCTATCAATTATATAAGAAAATCGGCCACAATATTTTATTCATTTTATTAATATCAAAATTGTCCTGCATTATAGCGGGTCTATAAACTACATAAATATCTGATGTATTTGTTTAAATTTAAAAAGTCGGTCACAATATAAAAAAATCGACTAAATATTTTATTAATTTATAAAAGTTAAAATCGACGCGCCTTATCGCGGGTCTATAAATTATATAAAAGAATTAATCAAAACAAAAATTAAATTTGACCCGCATTATCACGGGTTTATAACCTAATAAAAGAATTAAACTAAAATGGTTTTAGCCTCCACCTTAAACCAACCTATCGAATGGCTAGAGCATGCAAGCATCCCTTGGTGTGATTATTAAATGAATAAAAGTTGCATGTAATAACCGTTGGTACATAGACACATCGATATTAAGCGTGGGTTGACGTGTACCCACCCACAATCTATTAGATCTTTCATTGTATGATTGTAGTTTATAGGGTGAGCATAATGCAATTTGGTATGATTATTTTTTTTAAAATCAAACTGTAATCACACTTGCGATTTTTATAAAAGTAGAAATTACAATCATGTCGTTTTTGCGGTTTCGGTTTTTATGGTTTTCGGTTTAAAAATGCGATTTTTTTTTTTATTTTAACCGCATCACATTTAGTCATGTAATTTTGGGCTTGAACCCTAATCTTGGGCTTAATGTAAACACACTATTATAACCATATCCATCTCATTTAAAACTAATAATACAAACATTTAACTATAAGAAATTAAAATAGATGAGATGATAAGTTGCATAATTGATTATAAGCTCAAAGACTACAAGCAAATCATTACATGTAAACACTATTATCATTAAATATTAGTATTTATAGCAATTGTGGTTCGGTATGGGTATATCGGTTCAATTTTATGGGTAAAACCAAAACTACACCGCACTTGCAATTTTTTTTTTTTCTTAAAACTGATCCACCAATTTTTTTCGGGTCTTTGCATTTTGTGCACTCCCCTAATTTTCTTTTAGACTTTGCCAAATAAATTTATTGTATATGCTTGAAAGACTCGCAATAAAATTAATCAAATATACCCTTATTGAAGTTAAACATGTTTTCTTTACTTCACAATTTATTTAATAAACTTAAAATTTACATTCAATAGACTTAAATTTTCATTTTAAATAACATGTACTAAATGAGATCGTAGATTATCAAAAGGAATTTCGAGTATAATTAATATGTTTGATTATTTTATTGAGAGCCTTTAGAATTTTGTTTAGCATAACTCTTTTTATATATTACTCAAATGATTATGATACTACATAACTTAAAAATCAAATAGCTCACAAGATAAACCTTAAATAACTAATTATAACTCTAAAACGAACTTTTATGATAATATTATTTAAGATTATTTACGTTAAAAAATATAATTACTTGTATATTCACTTGTAAATATATAGGTCTAAAACTAATATATAAACATACAATTGATCTTCCTGTTTCCTTGCTTCTCAATACAAAAATACAAATGTGGATTTATTAGTTTTACATTTTTGATTAACTGTTGATATTGGTTTGTTATATAATTTAACGTATATGAAAACACATTTTGATTAGTAATTTAGAATTTTTCAACGTGATTTTCTTCTAAAAGATAAGGGCGCGTTCAACAGGAAATTTCTTCTGTTTTCTAGAAATTTTTTTAAGAAAAATTAAAAAATTAGAAAACATGTTCAAATCCAAAATTTTTAAAAAGTTTTTTAAGAAAAAATTCTTGTTTTCTTTTCCATAACTACAAATTAGGAAACTCATTTTCAAGGTTTTCTACAATTTTCTAATTTTCCTTTTTGAAAAAGGAAAACTCCATCCCTCACATCTAAACGCGATTTCTAAATTTTCATTGTTTTTCTAGGAAAGTAAATTACTTCCCATTCTCTAGAAAAATGGAAGAGGAAAAATGAGAAAACTTTTTCATAACTAACGCACCCTAAACTTCTATCATAAAAAATACAAGTCCAATTTTCAGCTCTACACCTTCGATTTAAGTCAACTTATCAAACTTTAAAGGGATAATCACAAATATAATCCATTGACCAACCATAATTAACATTTTAATCCTTTGACTACTAACATTACGAAACTAATCCAACTTTGATCGAAGGTTGTTCGATCCCTTCGATCAACAACCTTCTAATTATTAATTGCATGACTTTGTTACTAATAAATTCAAATTAATTCATAAGTCAACCAAGTCAACCCCACAAACATGCCTTCGATCGAACCAATACATGCCTTCGATCCCATTGTCACCTTTTGAAAAGTGGCCCATGATTGAAGGTTGCGATCACAGGTGATCGACAAAAAGAGGAAAAATGAATTTGACTTCTTGGGATAATTACTTTATGATCGAAATTCACAAACATGATCGAAATTACTTGGGATAATACACACACATGATTGAAATTCATTTTTGGAGCTGTGTCATGCAATTAGATCATAAAGTATAAATACACCAAGTCAACATATGACCATTAGATAATAAAGTAATTATCCCAAGAAGTCAAATTCATTTTTCCTCTTTTTGTCGATCACCTGTGATCGAAACCTTCGATCATGGGCCATTTTTTAGAAGGTGACAGTGGGATTGAAGGCATGCATTGGTTCGATCGAAGACATGTTTGTGGGGTTGACTTGATTGACTTATGAATTAATTTGAATTAATTAGTAACAAAGTCATGCAATTAATGGTTAGAAGGTTGTTGATCTAAGGGATCGAACAACCTTCGATCAAAGTTGGATTAGTTTCGTAATGTTAGTGGTCAAAGGATTAAAATATTAATTATGGTTGGTCAATGGATTATATTTGTGATTATCCCAACTTAAAATACCCAAAAATATGAAAGTTGGAAATTAGGTAAATCACAAACCAAAGATGAAAACTATTGAAAGTGAACTAGTAAACTAATATAACGTACGTTGAATGTTACATATATATATATATATATATGCTAGTGTGAAACCCATGCGATGCACGACAACCTAATTACAAGTTTATATTTAAATAGTTGACGATCACAAAGAAAAATGGAACGATATGTAATAACAAATAGATAGCTTATATAATCAAACAATAAAAACTATATATCAAGTATTAGGACTTTACGAAGGTAAGATAATTAGTAATTAGAGTGTAATGTATTACAGTATAAATTTGTTAATAATATTACGTGTCAAGACTACAACACTTTATAATTTGTTAATAATATTACTTTTAGTAAGTTGAGCAGCTATATGTTTGACAGATATGTAAAACTCCCCCTTGTTTAAGAACCGTCCATGACAGATGCACATAATCAATATACAATAATTTAGTTCTTTCTTAAATCAAGATGACATATTAGCAAACAACAATGTAGAAACAAAATAAAATTCTCTAAGATTTTTGAAGGTAATAGTTTTCAGTGATCTTTACAAGTAAAATGGTTCATTATAAGATCTGAGTCACACAATGATTATAAAAAATTATGAAACACAGAAACAACATCTTCTAATTTTCCCGCTAACATATGGGGTCATATTTGGCAAGTCCAATAAGTGCATCAAATACACATAAAAAAACTACTATCATCTTTGGCTCAATTATAAAGAAATCAAATAATTTTTAGTTTTAGGGAGTTAAACACAACCTGGTTGTGAGTGGCATGTCATCGAGCATAATGTTTGCTTTCAAGAATCTTTTGAGTTCACGATACAACAATGAAAAAAATCACCTAATTATACATACAATAAAGGGACGATGACATAAAAAATTAGAATAAAATGTAAGCAAATAGAATTATTATAAATTGACGATACCATAAACAAATTAACCTTACTTATTGAACAATGTTGGAAGATCAAAGTGAAACTTTCTTTCAAAAGAAACTTATCAAAAGGAAATTAACCACTCATTAAAACAACCTTTCATATATTTGAATTTAATGAATTGATAATTGATTGCAACCAAAATTGAATATTGACGTTTTTTGGGAAATCAAAGGCCACTTTTAAGAATGAGTAGTAGAGATGTCATGTCAAATTGCTAAAAGAGATAATGAGGTGGATGGCCTAATTTTCTTTCTTTTAATTGATAAAATTTAAGATAATGACATGTAGGATTTTAGTTTAAGATGATAGCATAAGAAGTTTACACATAATCTTGGGGGAAAACCCAATTAATATATATGATAGATAGATAGATTAGAAAATTGTCGAATTAGTTGACATTGTAGTTAATAAATTTCTCAAAAATAAATAGGTAGTAACCTTGTGTAGGCAATTCAAGGGTTAGAGTTTAAGAATTATGAATTGATATATAAGTCTCTTTAAAATACTTTAATCTTAAAGTAGCATTTACTTATTTATCTTAGTCGATTTCGAAGCGAAAAACTTTTCTAAAACAATTGCTTTCTCAATATAAATGAGACTTTTCTTAATGAAAATCGATTATTAAAATTTACTGAAATGTGTAGCTTATAACATTGTTAAATAAAATCGTTTAACTAAAAACTCTACGGTTAGAAAAAAGATTATGTTATACATAAATAGAAATGCATTCTTTAATATCGTCTAATGACACTATATCAAGTAGGGGGGGTTCACTATGAATACCAAAGAATTGTTTTGTTTCACATAGTTTCTTATTTTTTGTATGTGAATTTGGTTGAAAGGTAACACTTACTAATGGTTAGATTTATATATTTTGTAGCTTTTGTATGTTGAAGGTTCTTTTTGATTAAGTTTTATTTTTTGAGATTTTTTAGTTTCAACCAAAATCGAAGTGAATTTAAATTTAATTTTCATTTTAATTTTGATTCGATTTAAACATTTAAATTCGATTTCAGTTTGATTTTGCTCTCAAAAACTTTAAAATGAGATAACTTCAACTAATTAACCGAAAAACCCGTAAACCCAACTTAGAAGACCCCTAAGTCAAATTGATGGATTGTAATATTTTAACTTTCGTGACTCTAAGAAGGTAAAAATAAAATAATATCAGGTCATAGTCCCATACTTGGCGGGTATCCGTACACGAATGCGACCCTCGGACCCGATAAAGCAAACCAAACCACCCTATTAATCAATCGATCACAGCGCCACCACTTTGTCCGAACAAAAATTAAAATGGCGTCGTTCAAAGACCTCGGTAGGCTGGTGAACGGCGTATCACTGGTAGCCAAAGAAGCCGTGAAACAAAACCATCTCGATAAACCAAATTTACAAGCCCTAATTCAACGAACTCTCTTATCACTCACCGATATTTCCGGTCTCACTAAAGGCGAAACTCGTAATTTCACCGTCACCGTTCCTAAATCCAATGCCGATTCAAATAACAAAAACTCCGTCGTCTATTTCGACGATACACTGGCAGTTTCTGAATCTGATCAAGTTCCGTCACCTACAGGTTCCGATCACAGTAACGTCGTTATTTCTCCGTCGAATTCGGAACAAAATGATGTTACTGTTACTGATAGTGTTACTGCTGTTGCGGCAGTTGAATTAGAAAATGGCGTTTCTGTAACTGATTCGCCGGAGAAAGCGCTGCCGGTGAATTCGACACAGGTGATAACGAAGCAGAGGCGGCGGAAGGAGAGGAAGGTTCCTTCGACGTCCTTTTCTAGAGCGATTGGGTGAGTTGTTTGATATTTGACCTAATTATGTATCTATAACACTATATCAGTTGCTACATGCTAATTGTTTACACTTTCATTACTATATCAGTTGCTACATGCTAATTGTTTCCTATTTATTATGAGCACATATATATACATTAGTTGGAATAATAGTAGGTTCACACATGCACCTGTACGGTGGTGGTATGATTGCTATAAAATTGTTAAGGTTTGCTGGCCTAGGAGCTGGGCTTGCGTGGGGAACGGTACAGGAATCTGCTAGGAGAATTGTCTATGGTGCACCTAAATTGGAAGGAAAACAGTCTGCACTTTCACCGTTTTTATCTGAGAAAAATGCAGAACGTTTGGCTCTTGCTTTATGTAGGATGCGTGGTGCGGCACTGAAACTAGGACAGATGCTGAGTATTCAAGATGAATCTCTTGTTCCTGCTCCGGTAACTACTATTTTTCTATCTGCTTAACGGTTTCAAGATGAAAAGCTTTAATTTATTGGTTAGTTATAAAATGTTTATGTCATCATGCATGTCGAAACAAGTCTCAGTGCTGGTATTATTATGTTGGCATTCTAGATTGTAAATAAGTGTAATGAATTTTGTGAGAAACCAAAGTACAAGCATTGCATTCCTGAACTAGACATATGTCGGTCTTATCAGATGATAACGTAAAAGTTAATTCACAGGTGTATATAGATGTGATAGAAGGAACTCATTTGATGGATATTATAGCCCAGTCTAGCTGTTCTTTTTAAAGGTAGTTGTGATGGGTTTAGGAACGATCATATGTAGATCAACAAACTAAACTACGCACTAATATGCATACATGAATCGGTGCAACTATGAGCTTAAGTTGGAGAATGCAATTAACTCATGTGGAGTGACTCATGATTTGAATCGTATTACTTGTTTGTATTATCTAAATTTCTGTTGTACAAATTCTAACAAGTAAATTTTTGCATCAATGTTTCTTGTTTTTTAGCTTGTAGTGCTTGATTGAGCAATATATATATATATACTAGCTTTTAAACCCGTGTATACACACGAGTCGTTTAAGTCAGTAAGATAAAATGACATTAATAAACTAACTTAATTTTATTAATCAATTGTTGTGTTATTCTTTTATTATGATAAGAGTAACAAATTACACTATTATCTTTGTCCCTATAGTTATCTCAATTCTCAAATCAACTATTATCGAGTAAGAGAATTGGTATTCTTCTTAGTGCATTTGGTTAATTAAGAATGGCATGGTAAATGTAATTAAAAATGGTATTGACGTTTTTAATTTTGAAATTCAACTAGTAGCACCATCTCTCATTCTTACTTCGTGCACTTTTTAAATTTCAAAGACCCACTTATTATCTACTTAGTTGATGAGAAATCAAAACTATAAAAAAAATAAAAATAAAAATAAAGGAATGTACATGGTTTATAAAACTGTGTAAAATACATTAATATTATTAGTTGATAGTTGGTTTGATTAATAAAAAAGGAATATGATTGGTTATAAGTACTTTCTTATACAATTATTCGTCTTAGTAGTAATGTATACCATTACTTAAATCATAGAGTACAATAATATATAATTCTATATTTTGATACTTAACGAATAGAATAAATAAATCATATAGTATTTATGGTAATGAATAACAATTTTGTAATTTAAGTCGAATGATTTTATATGTTTAACATAATTATTAAAGCAAAAGTAAAACTGGAAATATCAATGTGCATTGACATAGATTTAAAAAGAATGTAATAAGTATTTTAGTCTAATAGTCCATTAAGAAATATAAGTATGAAATAAAGTAATATATAAACCATTAATTGCTTACTAAATGTTGTTTAACGAAAAGAGAGAAAAAAGAAGAAAAAACAATAAACTGATCTTATTAATTGACTACCAAAAACTTATTTAGAAAATATAAATATAATATCAATAAGAAGGATTATTATGAATGAGAGTCGATCTACATTGATGTCCAAATAAGAATAAATTTAAATAAATAAAATAAATGTATGAATATAATTATAATAAAACTAATTATGAGTTATCTTTTATTAATTAAGATTGATTTTTTTAATTAGTTTAAACTAAAAGGACGATGCCCTATTATTAGATTTAATATAGATAAAAGATAATTAAAGATAATGTGTAATTAAATTTTTTATAAATTGGACGAAACATGCATACGCATGTTATTGAGTGTTATTAAATTTAATATAGATAAAAAGATAAAATTAATATATATTAGAAATCATAAAATTAATATATATTAGAAATCATGAAATTGAAATTGACTAATTAAAATTTGAAAATAGAGAGATTAGATGAAATTAATTAAACTTAATAAAAAATATATTTTAATTAAATTATGGTCTCTGATTGGTTAATTAGATTTCAAATTAAGATGATGATGTCACAAGTATGATTCTTATATATTATTTAAGATAAGATATAATATTATATATATATTTATTTATTATTTATTATAAACTTGTAGATATATGTCTGTATGCATGTGCATATACGCTCATTCACAAATTTATAATTACACATATGTACACTGTCGCTGCTTTCGTGGGATTTTACTCTTGGTTGGTTATTGAGTATGCATATTTGATCTCTTATTCCTTGTAGATCTTGGCTGCTTTAGATATTGTTCGTCAGGGTGCTGATGTTATGCCAAGAAGCCAGCTAAATCAAGTTTTGGGCTCTGAATTAGGCCCCAACTGGTCGTCCAAGTTGAAAAGCTTTGACTATGAACCACTCGCTGCTGCAAGTATAGGCCAGGTTAGTCAAAGTCAAACGTTTATTGATTGTTTAATATTTCGACTCGGCTCTTTTGTTGCCAATTATCAACTTAGACAATTGAGAAAGCTCCAAATGTTACGTAGTTTACATATGATTGGTTATAAGATATCCCTTTCTGTATTTTGAGATCTTAGTCGTTATCATTCATGTTCTTTTTGTCATATATGCATTATAATATATATATTTCGTAGGTTTTCGTGTTGACGGTTTGAAATGAATTCTTAGGTGCACCTAGCTGTCACCAAGGGTGATTTTCAAGTTGCAATGAAAATTCAATATCCTGGTGTTGCAGATAGCATTGAGAGTGACATAGAGAATGTAAAATTGCTCCTAGACTATACAAATCTGATCCCGGAGGGTTTGTATCTTGATAGAGCTATGAAGGTAACTTTCATGATTACATGCTTTTAATCTTTCTTGTCATTTATGATCATGCTAGGCTGCTAGCTCACCATTAGATTGTAATTTGGAAATTAAAGCATGAAAAGTTTCTAAAATTTCCCAAAACATCTTAGGTTCTAATTAAGAACTTAAATCTTCAGAAACATGGTAGAAAGCTAATACATTTAGACAAAATGAAAATGGTGAAAATTGAAAATACCTAAAGTGCGATAATAAGTTGAACATGTATGGTATGGGAGAATCCTCTCCATCACAATTAGATCATAATTTTGGTTCCAAAAGAATTTGAATTATCATTGGTGGCTATGTACAACACAGTCTTCGAAACTTACAAGTACTTAGCGTCAAGATACATGACAAAGTGATTTTGATAAAGACTGATTCGAGATAGTCACTCTTCAATAAGCAATAAGAAAGAAAAGATAACACTTGTAGCAATTTTTGACTTGTTATTTTCAAAGATGAAACTTACAATTCATAATGGAAATTAAAGTTACTAAGTGGGTTGCCATGAACTTCACTATCACCTAAAAACCTGGAAGCAAACTCCATGATCACATGCAAAGACCACGTCTACAACTACTTAAAACAACAACATAAATAAATAGTCTAGTTTATTTGAAAGCTTAAAACGGTCACCAGGACCGGGTCTTCGGTAAGGCTCACTTCAGTCCAGGTACTAAGTGGGTTGCCACGAACTTCACTATCACCTAAAAACTTGGAAGCAAACTCCATGATCACATACAAAGACCACGTCTGCAACTACTTATAACAACAACATAAATAGTCTAGTTTATTTAAAAGCTTAAAACTGTCACAAGGACCGGGACTTCTGTAATGCTCACTTCAGCCCAGGTACTAGGTAGCCTGCTGGACAATTTCGATCCTGAATGGGCCTACTTTTCATGGCATGCTCATTACTGATAAACAGTTTGCCACAGCGTAGAGGACTACTTGACGTATCAATACTTCCTGCCGAAAACAGTACTGGTTCTCAATATTGAGTCGAGTTTGACACTTTGACTCTCAATGAAAGCACTAAATGATGCAACTGATACGGGATGATCACTCTTCAAAGAAATAGTATAAGCATACAGAGTGTTTTTTAGCAATTTTGCTTTTTGTATTTCTTTAAGAGTGCAGTAAGTACTAGCTAGGCTTTAGGAGCATAAACCTAACCATGGAGGTGTGACCTACGTGGGTTACACTTGCTCAACTTTAGGAATAAAGGAAACATGTAAGATGTATTCTAGTGGCCTACATGCATGCGATAATAAAGGAGAATAGGTCTTCAAGTTGTGTATAGAATTTGGTCTCTATGAAGAGGTTTGGACCAAGTCTTGGTTGAAAGTAAACAAAAATTGCTATGCTATTGGTTAAACATGTAATACTAGCCCCACATATCAATACTCCTCACCTGAAAACGAGCCTTATCCTCAAGGCTCACATTGTTGACTGGGGTGGGTCATGCCCGGATTGGAGAAGAAGAATTTTAGGTGGGTTATATTGGTGACCAGGGTGGTACTTATCCCACTTATCTGGACAGTTGTAACATAAACCTTCATAGCGTCTTTTTTGCATATCTGTCGGGCTTAACTCTTAAGCCCTTGTTGGTGTCGATCTTTGGTTATTTGGTTTGTCATTGATTAGTTTCGTAAGACTGATGGCTTGGGTGATCGCTTGTGGTCGAAGAATGTTGAGTTCTTGTTGTGTGTCTTGACAAAGGCCAAAGATGAAGCAATCAAGTAATGCACCCAGAGGGAGGCTGATTACATAATTGCTCATTCGTTTAAATTCGGTTTGGTAGGCAGAAACAATTGGGGTTTGGTGGAGCTTGAGGAGTGCAGCTTAGTGGTTATCGTAGGTTGACGGGCAAAAGCGTCTTTCTAGGGCTCGTCTTAATGCTTTCCATGTGGTGTGGTGAGGAGATGATTGTTCAATAGGTACTTTTAACAACTTAAAGCGGCACTGGTTTGGTGAAATGCTATTTAGCAAGGTGTTTTGGTGCTAAGGTGGTTTAGAAGGGCAAATATTGGTGTGCTTGAAAAAGCCAATCAAAGGGGTGGGAACCATCAAAGGTTGGAAGGGTGAGTTTGGGGGTTGAATTTTGTATCTTATGATATTATCATCACACAACTTGCCATTAAATACAAATAAACTTCAGCCCTCATTCTTGTCATCAATCAAGTGAGGCTGAAACCCAAACCACCTCCCCACCCACTAAATAATCATAGGCTACAAATTCAATACACCAAAGTCACTCTTCCAGCCTTTGACTAACCCCTCAATTGGTTTTTCAAGCCAACCGATATTTCTCCATTTACAACACTACACCACCCTAACACCTTGCCATGATCACATTTCACCTAATCGGTGACACTCTAAGTTTGTAAAAATACCTTTTCAACAATCGTCTACTCACCAGATGGGAAGCTTTCACATGAGCTCTCGAAACACGTGTTTTCGCCTGTCAAACTACGATAACCATAAGTTACACTCTTTAAGCTCCACCAAACTTTAACCGTTTCCACCTACCAAACCGAGTGTGAACGATTGATTAGCTGTGAAATCGGCCTCCCTCCAGAAGCATTACTTGTTTCATCTTCGGCCTTCCTTAACACATACAACAACTCACCATTCTTCTACCCTAAACCATGGCCCGATCTATAAGTATTATGAAACTAATGGAGGACAAAACAAATAACCACCTTTCGACACCAACAAGTTCAACTTTGTTAGTGACACCAACCTGCCCTTCCGCAACACTTCCCATCAAGCTCTTAAGCCCGAAGAAGACGCGCTCAAGGCTTATTTTCAAACTCTCCTGATAAGTACAACCTACGTCACCAATGTAACCCACCTAAGTTACTTATTCAATCTGGATCTGAACAACCCGTGGAGCTGCATGACCCGAACTACAATAATGTGAGCCTTAAGGACAAGGTTTGTTTTCAAGCGGGGAGTATTTATAAGTGGGGCTAGTAGTACATGTTGGACAAGTGGCAAAACAATTTTAAGTTTAGTTTCAACTTTTAGTTAATTTCAGTAAAATGGGTATCCAAGACTTGGTCTAGATCTCCGACTTCCATGAACAACTTGAAACCCATTCTTCTTTACTGTTTGATGCATGTACGCCGTTAGAATACATATTCCATGTTTCATTTTTATATTCCTAAAGTTTTGCAAGTGTACCCATGTAGGTCATCTTCTGTGGTTACTTTTATACACCTAAAGCCTAGCTAGTAGTCGAGTTTGTTTTCCTTTAAATAGCGTACCGCGTTCTTGAAGACATAGAACAGAAATTGCTCCAACACCCTCTCTAGTCTTGCAATATTCTTTGGAGACTGACTATCTCGAATCTGTCCTATAAGATTTGTTCAATTTTATATAGGTATTCTCTTGCTTCTAGATTAAAAAGATTATAAAATTAGAATGATATAACATATCAGGGTAATATAATATTATAAAATTCGAAATTTGAATACCAAATTTTGAATCAAGGATTACATTTTGTTTAAAAGATTGAATAGAAATTCATTACTTTTTGGAATTCATGTCGTATTACATTATGATTCTAGTAGAAAGGAACTTGTAATCTAGAAGAAAAAATTGTAAATATTAGACTATGTTAATGTTAATTGTGTTCACATGTTTGAACCTGATCTCCTATAGGTGGCAAAAGAAGAGTTATCTCGTGAATGTGACTACGAGTTGGAATCATCTAATCAAAAAACTTTTCGCAAGTTGCTATCAGATGTGGACGGGTTTTATGTTCCATTGGTGGTAGATGAACTATCATGTAAAAAGATTCTTACAACCGAACTTATTCATGGTAAAATGAATGATATGTTGTTGAGTATGCATTATTTTTTAGTCCTAAAATTTACAGAAGATAATTGTTCTCTTCATGTTACAGGAATACCTATTGATAAGGTTGCACTTCTGGATCAAGAGGTCCGTAGTTATGTTGGGAAAAAGTTACTTGAGCTCACGTTAATGGAGCTATTTGTCTTCAGATTCATGCAGGCATGTTCTCTCTGCAATTTTTATTCATTCCCTCAAACTTTGTAAGATGACTGTTAAATATCATTTATATATCTCATATTGTTTCTACTTTTATTGCATGCAGACTGATCCTAATTGGAGTAATTTTTTGTACAACGAGACTACACGATCAATTAATCTCATTGACTTTGGTGCAGCTAGAAGTTACCCTAAGCCTTTTGTTGATAATTACCTGAGGATGGTGAGTTCTTCTCATTACTAGTCCTGTCTTTTGTCATTGTGGATACGTTTTATAACTGCAAGATAATTTTTAAAAGACAGTCTGCTAAAATTAAAAGGCTACTCGCATAAAGGGAATCCAACTTTACTCAAATTTCTATTATGAATAATATATCAATATAGTATTTTCTTTTTCATACAACGGTACAAAGTTTAAATTTTTGGCAAGCTCCTGAGAAAGGTAACGGAAGTTCCAAAAAGCTTGATGTATGTAATGTAAGTTCATTCCGTACATTAAAAGGACCGTAAGTTCAATTTTGCTCATAAAAAGGATCGGAAGGCATACCCACTTACCAAAATGATTGAAACATCGAAGGTTAACCACCTTATGTGACACTCTTTACATGTTTGAAGAAACTTAATTACCTTTTTACTCAATTAGCTCAAAAAATAACTAGAACCTGTACATGTTAGTGAAGTTAAATATTTGAATCAGGTTGTTGCATGTGCAAATTGTGACCGGGAAGGTGTAATTGAGATGTCAAAGAGGCTTGGTTTCTTGACAGGCAAGGAATCAGAAATAATGTTAGAGGCACATGTCCAGGCTGCATTTGTTGTAGGGTTGCCATTTGCAAAACCTGGGGATTATGATTTTCGTGCTAACAATATAACTCAAAGCATTTCCAACGTTGGTTCAACGATGTTGAGACATAGATTGACGCCACCACCTGATGAGGTGTATAGCCTACATCGCAAACTTGCTGGTGCTTTTCTAGCTTGCATCAAGATTGGGGCCGTGGTACCTTGCCGCGACCTTCTGCTTCAAGTATACGAAAGCTATCAGTTTGATGATTAGAATTATTGATTTGAGTTTCATTCATCACGATTTTGGTGTGTATTAAGTAGACATGAGAAGTGGGTTAATAATTGCCCTTGATGCATATATACTCGGTCAAATCACATGTAGTAAATTTAATTTAAGGAACGACGCATTCATTCATTCGGAATATACAAAAGATACAATGATCAATTGTATAAATAGGACCAGTCTCCCGTTCAATAAGGTAGTGGTAAATTGTAATATTGTATGATATTGGTTCTCTTGTTCAGACTTGTATTATTGATTGAGTTTGTTGATTCGTTCAATTAGGGTCACACGTTCTTTTATCCGGACTTGTTGTATCCAAGTATGTATTAAGGCATGCTGCCATAACTTGTATCTCGATCCTTGTTATATTCTTAGGGTCTCAAATACATTCTACATTCTACGTTCTATCCGTATCGTTCGTGCTTAACAACATGACATTTAGGTGCAGCATGAGCTGCCATTTCTAATTCTTTTTGTTTTTCTAAAAAAGAGAAAGAAAAAAAAAAAAATCTTTCATTCATTTCTCTATTAGAGTTGATTTCAAAAGAGCACGAAGTATTTGGTGAGAATGAAGAAACTAATGAAAAAACTTTATTTGTTTGGGTACAAAAGTTATTATAATAAAATTACCACTTTCTCTTTAAAAGTAAATATTTATAAAAATTGCACTATAAGAATCAATGTCTTATTCCTTTCAATTAGACACTTCAGATTAATTTTCTAATTAAAATGAAAAGCTGAATTTATCTTAAAAAAATATCCAAGTATATGTGATATAGATAACTCAAAAGGATCACAAAAAAGAAATCAAAGGGACATGTACTTTAAGTTTTCACAATTTTTAGTATATGAAATTGTACATGTTTCTTGTCTCAAAGGTGCCAATGTTGAAGTTTTTTCATCATCAAATAGAGGGGATGATTGAGGCATGATACTTCTATATTGATTTACGATGACAATAACTTGAATTTAACACAAAACTAAATTTATATGTAGCCGGCTTTGATTATTTGAAAGATAATGCATACAACTCACAAATGTATTCTGGGAGCTGGGTCCAAAGGATTTATGTGATCTGGTCATACGTTCAACCGACACGAAGAATAATTTTGGACAACTTTCAAGTTTATCCTATTAAAAATTGTTTCCTGAACTAGCTATGTTGTAATACATCCAATTAAGTTAAAGATGAAGATGGAGAATGAAGACCCATAAGTGGGAATGAAGTTATATTTGAAGCCAACTCAGAGAACGAAGATCATCACACTTGTTGCAGATTCAGTTTGATGATTCACCAACACTTTGGAACATTGATGCTTATCCAAATGACATCTTCAGAGTTGTACAAATGTATATACCTGCTAAAGATGACCGTTTGTACACATAGTTTTCCATCTATTAATGTCAGCCAATTGCACAGATGTCTGTAGTGTACCTATGACATACACTGCAAACAGCAAACCTTGTCTGAAAATATATGTCAGGTCATGCAAGAAGCATGTCCAGAATTCTCCAATGAGGAAGAAGACACATTGAGGATTTTGATTGCCTGAAGAGGTCACCAGGAAGATACTAGCTCGACTATAGATACATGACTTCAACTTTGAAGTCAAGTGGTGAATTACTTGGTGAATTCCATGTGAGTTTTGAGAGCATAATATTAGCACTTTAGCATTCCTTTGTAACCAGCTAAGAGTGTGTTCTGTAGTTGATAGTGAGTGTTTAGATCTGTATTCAATATTTAGTGATTCCTTTATAACTAACTTGTAATTCTTTGATTCAAATCAAATAAAGAATTAAGCTGAAAAATACCATCTGGGTTCTTACTTAAACTTACAATAGAACTTATTAGTGATTAAGTTTAATAAAAAAGATTGTACTCACCTCCCTCCCTTCCAACTTCCCGTTGTTAGTTTGAGACCAACAATTAGCAAATGTGATATTAATTGTTATCACATATGATATTTAGTTGCAATTACATGTGATATTATTTGTCATCACATATGATATTTAGTTATTATTACATGTGATATTTAGTTGTAATCACATATGATAACAGTTGTCATTCATGTAATATTATTTGTAACTACATTTGATAAAATACTTATAGGTTTGACATATGATTACATATACGATTACATGTAAATAGAACATCATAATGTAATTACATATACTTATATACCAATCAATAATATATATAATAACATGATAAATACTTTTAGATTTAAAATGAAAAGTGTTATTACTAACAAATAAAAATTTGCACGTTGATGTTATAACTAAATGATACATATTTAAATCTGTTTTAGAACACTTTGTTTAGCGTACAATGCTTTTTTTGTAAGTCATGACAAACAACCATCCAAGTATTACTCTATAGTATGATGGGTTTTGTTAATGACTTATGCCGGCTATTATTAAAAAGCTTGAACATAAATAAATTTAGGTATATGACTCTGTTTGATGATGAGCTTTTGAGAGGGATTAAAATGCTCCCGTTAAAGAAAGGTACGTTCAGTAGTCAAGGCTTTATTGTACGACATGTCTTATATCCTTTGTACATTGTAGTTGTTTGATATTTGTGTTGGTTGGCCTTTTTCAAGAAGAAGAAGAAAAAGGCAAAGCTGTAGCTTTTATTTCCTATAAATATAACATATTCAAAAGAATGTTACGTTGCACATGATCTAGGTTTCAAGTTTTCAAATGAATGTTACATTGCACATGATCTAGGTTTCAAGTTTCATTGGAAATAAGTATAGTATATACAAACAAAATTTTACATATGAATTTGACATGAGTTTCTTTGTAGATAAAGTATAACGTATTCAAATAAAGATACAAGTAATGACGTTTATTTTTTTAAGTTAGCACTTATATAATACAATTATTTAATCAAAGGGTCAAAATGAAAATTAAAAATTTGGTGTAAGCTTTAGTGTTACATCAAGTTCGGTGAAAAATCTTTAAAAATCTTATATATATTAAAATCAGCATCAAATTTGATGAGTTAGTTGGAGCGAAGCGTTTAGAAGATTCATGACCTTTTTGTTATTCTAATTACTATTATGCCTCCAGATATATGTCACGTTGAAAAGCCCTGACCATTAGACCACACAGAGTGGGTCAGAACATACGCCTGTTCACCGTCGGGAACGGAGAACGCCACCGGAACAATATTCCGCCACTTTGGAACGGCGTCCCATATAGGACGCTGTCCAACTCCTTTTTTCTTTTAATTAACTCTTTTTTTCTTTTAACATTTTTCAAACGCTAATAATACTTTTAAATTAAAAAATCGGTAACTTGACTCTTTTTGTTAATTCTTTTTTAAACCATATTTTCTATCTATAAATACCACACTTCAACACAATTTTAAACACATCAAAATACTCTTTCTCATCTACAAACACATACTCAAAAACTCAAGAACTCCATATTTTTTTTTTAAACCCTATTTTCTATCTATAAATTCCATATAATTCACAATGTCGAACAACCCAAATAACCCGTACAACTTATACTTCTAATGGAACCCTTTTCAACAACATTCATCATCTTCAAACCCGTAACCTGACATACCTAGTTTTGGTAATCCATGCAAAATTCCACAAACGCCATCCTATCGAACACCCACCTTCTCACACGATCAATATAACGCTTTTCTAATGTGACAAGCATCACAAAACATCCAACAACCCAACATTCAATCGGTGGAAGAAGAGGTATGTACACCAACCTTTCGTATAAATAGGTCTAAGAAAGGCAAATAACTCGTGGTTGGACAATCACAACAGAAATCAAAAAAGGTTTATAACAATGTAAGCGTTTGGGAATCGGAGGACAAGCTTTGATTGACCCAAAGTTGGATTGCCGTTTCCAAAGATTCCAACTGAGGAAATGCGGAAAACAACGACTCTTTTTTGTATCTTATCATGGAAGAGTATCATACCCGCAACCCTTCATTTATTCGAACCAAATATGTGTTGACCTTAAAATGGAAGAAACTCAACAACACTTGCTAAAAATGGGGAGACATTTGTTTGTGGCTTCAATCACAACAAAGAAGCGAGGCAAGTGCCAATGACTTTCGGATTCGGGTGAAGGCACAATATAAGGTTAAAACGCTAAAAACTTTTAAAAGTTTTCAAGCGTGAAACTTTTTGAAGGGCCGCCAAAAGTGCTTAACTCCCAATCCCATTGTTGTAGGAAGACGGAACGTTCCAAAACGCTGCGAGACGGTGCAGTTGGACGACTTGGATATGGATGAGGTACTAGAAGCTGATGAGGAGAACCCGAATGTTGCGCTATTCAGTGATGATCAGTTCTAACGTCCATGGGGAAAAGCTAGGAAAACAAAATCTCAAAAGATGACCTCCGTTTCCCCGCTTTGCCTCCGCTTCATTTGATGACTAGAGCACCGATATCTTTCAAGGCATCCGCTATGACTGGCAAAGCTACTATTGGAATAAGGATCTCGAAATACAGCTTCGGATTTTGTCTATGTCGACGGACCACTTGACAGGACGAGACAAAATGATAATAGAAAGGATAAAGGAGAAGATTCGCGAGAATATGGGATTTGGATCAGATTTGGGTTCGGGAGAGGCCTGATTGTATTTTTTTTATTGGGCTAAGTTTATGAAAATGTATCAAACTTTGTCAAAAACTCTATTGTATGTACCAACTTTCATAATCTCTATTGTATGTATCCAACTTTGTCAAAATCTCTATTGTATGTAATATTTTGACGTGGCACGTTGTATGAATGACACGTGGATACTTTAGATGGATGACACATCAGCCAAAGTACATACAATAGAGATTTTGACAAGTTGGATACATACAATAGAGATTTTGAAAGTTTGATACATACAATAGAGATTTTGACAAAGTTTGATACATTTTCAAACACTTAGCCCTTTTTTATTTTTATTAATTTATATTTTTAGAACTTGTAATAATTATTTTTAATGAATTTATTTGTTTAATTTAATTTATTTTGTTATTATTTTTATTTATTAAATTATTTGAATTTTCTAACAAAGAAAAGAAATAAAAAATAAATCATAAACACTGTCCCCACTCTCCACTACTATTGTTGAATACTGTAATACCTAGGTTACTACTCCCCGTGCTCTTAATATGATATTGTAATATTTAATACTACTATCGCATTTGTTAATTGTAATACTTCAGTAAAACTTATACACTCATTTCAAGAAATTCTACAACCTTTTTCTTAAATAATCAAAATAAACATAACATACGAATATATATCTATTTCTGATACGAAAGAAAAAAATTTAAAATTACAAGAAGTATCTAACTATGAATACAAACACATGAAATAAAAATATGTTTATAAGTATTCAAATGTTAAACACAATACAAGTATTTAATATGAATAATTTTATCTATGTTTCAATTATATTATTTAATGTCACTTTACATTATTCAATTACAACTACAACTATTTAACTAAATATATCTATTTATATAAATAAAAATTTAAGGTTCAAGCTTTTATTAAAAGCTCCGGCTTACACCTATAGCTAGTTACGCCAAACATACCCAATATTTCATTTAGGTGTTAACGAGTCAAGCAATTAACGAGCTACTTGAGTTCAAACTCATATATCAAGAATTCGAGCATAATGCTATTCGAATTCGAGTCGAGTTTGAACATAAATGACTACTCGATTAGTTTCACGAGCTGCATTTTAAAACATTCAATTTGGCTCAACTCGTTCAAAAGCTCGTTTACTAATCACGAGCCAACGAGCTAGTCGAATTGAACGAGTAAAATGAGCATATCTATCATAATAATTACATGTTTTAAAACTTAAAAGATATGTTAGTAATAGGATTTATATTTGATACTATATCAAGAAACACAAATATTGTATTATCATAGAATACATGGGTTGGTTCAACCTTCTCATCCACGAGACTTTTATTTTTATAGTACTTTCATTTCCTTATATTTATTTTCATTCTCCTATGTGGGACAAACTCCTTTTTATATTTGAATCTCACGTTGAATATGTGAAACAAATATGACGAGATGAGAACATTATAAATATCAAAATCAAGTATCCAATTACATACTTGCTTAACAAATTAAACTCACACACTTTAAGTTTAATTAAGTATAACATGTATCTTATAAACTCTGTTTCAAGTTTACAATATAATTTGTATAGTTTATAATGAGCTAATTTGAACTAATAAATAAGCCTATCGAGCTCGAGCTTCTAAACTACCATTTTGAACTTAAAAGTAGTTGATTGTAAGTTGTCGAAACTTTAAACAAGTATTGAGATCGAGTTCGAACACTAATTTATTATTCAAGCTTGAACTCGAACGTGATTTTAAAATAATAATCGAGTTTAACTATCATTTTACAAGTCTAGTCCGGATCTAACTCCAACTCATCTATGTAACGTTTGAATGTTAAAATAGAGTATGTTTTAGGATACCAGTACCAACATTTTTGTCATACTCCCTGGAAGTATGTTTCCAATTTTAAATATACTTAATAATTTCACAATATAATTTTCATATCCTGTGGCGTATAATTTTTATTTTTTGATACCTGTTTCTTTCTTTTATATTTATCCTTCATTTTTGTAAAGTTTGGTGATCTGTTATTTTATATAATTGACAACCTTTAGCAAAAAAAAACAAATTTCTTTATAATGGTAACTTTCCAACGCATATTATGCTAAGAAATTTCTTGTATTTACATTAACTTGCATTAATTTCCAATGCAGACTATATCAATTTTCCATTTTGAGATAATCCGCGACCACCCTTTACTCGAATTTTTGGCTTCGTGCCTGTAAATAGTATCCTTAAAAACCAACTTCTACAACGATATGATGGCCCATTACAATTACAAGGTTTTTTGTTCACGTATTGCAGTCGTGTTCAAAAAAATCAAAATCGAAACCGAAAAAAAAATCGAAACCGTAACCAATTAAAACAGGTATTTGACCAAAACCGGCGGTTCCTAACCGGTTTGGGTTATCACCGTTGGGAACCGGTTTAGTTCGGTTTTTTAGAAACCAGTTTTTGCATATATCCATTACTAGCCGTTTGTAGCCCTTTTTTTTTTATACCATTCTTCCATCCCAAAATTAGTAAAATAGATATGAGTTTAGTTTAGTCACAACACTCAAACACTCTTGAAACACTTAAAACGCATACAAAATTCTCATTTCTCAAATGACAATTCAATGTTCTTCAACTTCCGCCAGTGTTGGTTCTTCAAATGCAGCAACGATTATTGAAATTTTAGAAACAAAACGAAACCAAGAGGTGTGGTGTAATTCGACAAAGTGTTGTCGAATGGCTCGATTAAGGCTCATTGTAAACGTTGCGGAAATTTTTTGAAACCCGATTCCAATTCAACGTTGAAGCAACATAAAGAAAAGTTTTGCGGTGCACTCAAATCTAATCCGGAAGTGGGTCAAGCATCTATGTCACGAGATGGGAGTATATTTACATATGAGGTGGAGCCGTGTCGAGAACAATGTGCAAGCTGTGTGATTCAAGAAGGTTTGCCGTTCAACCACTTCGACAACCATCGGCTTACTAAGGTGATTCAAAATACTCTTCAACCACGATATAATCAAGTATAATAGTTTAAGACAAGAAAACACTACGGCTAGGGGTGATGGTGACCAACCATCGACTAGCGAATTTGGGAGATATACTGGAACTAATTTTTTATCCACTATGGGACCCCAATGAATTCGCACAATTTGATATTTTGGCTTGGTGGAAAGGAAGGGAATCTCAATTTCCCGTTCAAGCCTCCATGGCCCAAGATTTACTAACCGTCCAAGCTTCTACGGTAGCTTCGGAATTCGCTTTTTCTATTAGTGGCAGGGTATTATCTATACAAAAAACAAGACTCACACCGGCATCATTAGAGATGTGTATTTGCTTGAATGATCATTTAGACGCATCAGAACGTATACAACACATTTCAAGTCTTGAAGGTGAACTACAATACGAACAAGATTTACACGATGTTGAGGTGGAAACGGGTATGACATTCTCACTTTCCGATGAAGAAATCGCTCTCGATGAAGCTTCGCGCGAGGCTAGCTCTGAAGAAGATGTCGTTCTCGACGAAGATACGAATTAAGTTTTACGTTCGTATATTAATAAAAGTTGAAGTATGATGAGTTTATTAAGTTTATGTTTTCATTTCAAATGTTCGAATAATGTATGATGAGTTTATTTAATAAACGTTGAAGTTTACATTTTTTGAATTTGTAACGCTCAATTCTCAAATAATGTTAATTATATAGAAAAACCGGTTATAACTGATTTTTTGTAACCGAACTGGTTATTACCAGTTCCGGTTTTTCAGCAAGTAAATCGGTTCGGTTCATAACCGGTTTTTAGTGGAAACCAGTTTTTGACCATTGACCGGTTCGGTTATCAAATCCGAACTGGTTTTAAAAAAATCGATTTTGTACATACCTAACATATTGTGACAAAATTAAATCAAAACAACGATTCAAAATCAGACAAAGATAAAAGATAAAAAAAATTAAATTTAAGGTACCATGAATTAATGTATATATTTGTAGTACTTGGAGGGTGGGTACTGGCCTAACAAAAAGAACTCTGTGTTTTCTTTGATAAAATTTGAAAATTCAGTACTTAATTTTTTAATATAGCCCACATTTTAGAACTTCGAATTGGAAGTTTGTGAGCGAATGGAATACAACGACAAAGTTAGTTGAACTGAAAAAGAAGAAGAAGAATGGAAGATGAAAGTAAAAGCGTAAGAGACGTAATACTCAAGGAGGTACCGGACTGGGATTCCGACGTGATGGTGAGTGCAAGATTTAAGGCCTTTAGCGGCCAGCGATCTGATTGGGAGCCACTTTACCATTTCTGGAGGGATTTAATCATCAAAATCGCTAGACATCTTCATCTTTTCATCATTCATCGTTCACTGGTCAGTGGTGCCATTCCTCTCTTTTAAACCTAGGGTTTTGCACTAAATAAACCCTAATTAATAAATAATTAATTAATTAAGTTATGTTACTTTTTATTTGTTTACTGTAGGTTAAGAATATCTGGTTTAATCAGGGTGGCTTGATCCCTTTATGCATTGATCATGTATTGGTTAGTTTCTTTCTATTCCTTTTCGTATTTATCTACTATATATATACATAGATAGAGCTTCAAATGAGAAACAAAATAAGGTTGAGAACCTTGATTGCCACAAGATTACCTGTTAATTTATACTTAATGAAGTCCAAATATTGGGGAAGGTTCAAATGAAAACAAAAACAACAAAATTAGTATCTAAAGACATGTTATTTGTTCCGGACTCTTCACATGTGAATGGATCAAATAATATGTGTTTCAACAGGTAATATTGTGGGTTTTTTTTTTAACTTTTTTGGATTCTCATTTGAATCTCCACTTATGTTATTTTTGGTATTCTGAACTAAGTATTCATGGTCATTAAGGTTTTATTTTCTCACCACAGCTTGAAATGTATAATTCGGGCGACCTTGTATGTAGCAATGATGTTATCGATCCGAAAAGTGGTCAACTTACACAGTTGTTCCACAAAGTAAGACATATGCTCCCAGTATCTAAACCGGCATTTCCATCCGAAGACGAGTTTATCGTTTCAACTCTCTTAGAGGTAATAAGCTATTATGTGAAAAATTGATTTATATATGTAGATGAAAAAAGAAATCATATCTTGATGATTTTGGTTCAATATAGGAGAAATCTGGTGAAGTTGTTAAACTATTATCGGACGATCATTGGACCTCTTCATGCATCATAACAATGAAGAAATTTCAAGCTATTTGTGGAGGGACAAAAGAAGCATCAATGATCTTGAGCCATTTGTCCAAATGTCAGAAAGCAAAGTACCTTGCTGTCAGACGCAAGGATCTTATAGAGGTACCGCTGTTGACCAAGTTGAACAAGTTCAGTTAATTTTTATTTGGCTCTCAAACTATTACATTGGTTTAAACTGTACTTAAAGCTGTAAGTACTTAAAAATTGAGGTTATATATGACAGGGTGTGAAAGTTTCTCTTTCTTCTAAAACAGTCTCGGGTATTACAAGTTCAGATTATGATGTTTTGCACTTGAGTTGGACAGCAGAGAAGCTCCAACTACAAATTGATATGATCGATCAACGTTATGACAAGTAAGCATAGGCTATTCATTTATGTTCAATATGCTAAAATTATTGCTTGATACGTATTTTGTGTTGGGTTTTGGCATATGGACATGTGGTTGATATCAGTTAACTTCTTGACATTATTATCAAAATAATTGATTGCATGAGTGGATTAGAAAAGTTTCAAAATGACTTGTTAATGTGTAATTTGTAGGTCGAAAATGTCAGCTTTGGCTTCTCTAAAATCAGGGAACAAAGCTATTGCTTTGAGGCACACAAGGGAACTGAAGTTGTCCTCTAAAAGTAGAGAAAAGTCTGATGTGCTTTTAAGGCGAGTAGAGGAAGTCCTCAGAGCCATAGCTGATGCTGAAGATTCAAAAGAGGTTTGTTCCGTCTTTTATTTTATGGGGGTGATAGTAAAATTAAGTCTAACATATGAACTTCTTTTTACCCGGTAAATATATTTCCCAAAAAACATTTAAGTACAACGAATGTGAATGAGTTCACTTTTCAACTTCAAAAGGCATCAAACTACTAAAACAGGAAAACTAAGCATCTAGACTAGACTCCTACCTAAAAGATAAAGACAATGCCGTCAGCCTGAGAGGGAGCCTCTTTTTTGATTCAAGTATCACACTATCACAGCAAAAGTCTGTCATTTCTCCAGTCAGCTCCTCAACTTCACTCTCCTTGTCATAATCTTCAACAATTCCTTCGTCCTTTTTCTTTTGCTGATCCACTACAACAGCTTCCACAACCTCATCCACTACTATAGTTTTCACAGGTTTACCCACCTCCTCATTCGAAGGTTTACTTGATTCCCTAATGTACGATCTTCATTCTCCATGTTGCTAAGAACTTCAAATGCGTTTGAAACCTTTGTACCTGTTTCAACATGAGAACCATTTGTACATCCTTCTTCGATGTACTCTTTGTTACCGGCCGATAAACTGCCTTTGGCTTGAACTTTGTAGTCCCAACTTTTGGCCCTTGCTTCCCAAGCAAAAGTCTCCGTGCAACAGTTTGATCTTACCATTACCATCCAGCCTCGGGATAGCTATCACCATAGTTTCTTTAAGTGCCTGATCAACTTTAATCTTAATCATGGCATGTGCATAGTTGGAAAGTCCCCATGACTGCATACACATATTACTAGTATAAGAATCTAGCATCATCGGGGTCCCTAACTTAGTTGCAAGTGCACTTGACCCATCTTCGGTAAAGGCTGTTAATGGGATATCATGCAGCTTAACCTAAGCTGGAACCGTGGTTAGATCTTCTTTTGCTAAACTAACATTAGAAGACCACTTGTTGAAGATGATAGGAACTGTACGGATCATCCAAGGTCCATATTCCAGCACATCTTCCATGCCCTTTATTGATAAGAATTTAAAGAAGAAACTTTTTGAGTTCATCATAGCTGTCTCAATGCCAAACTTCTTCCATACATTCGACACATAGTTTTCAACAACAGGAAATGCCACACTTTTTCCAAAAATACCCATATTGTGTGTTCACGTACCTCTCGTTTGCTTCCATCACAGACGACATGGGTATTATAACATCAATATTGTTACCTTCTGGCTCATTAGTTTCAAGAACACGAAAGTTAACTTTTTTCCTACCCAATACAACATTACCAAGTTCGTGTATGATCCAGGAACATCACTTTGCACGCATGGGGCTGTTTGAGCAGCCCCTACCATGCTTGTATGTTTCAGAACGGATGACGGGGCTGTATGTGTAGTTTGTACTCGTTCATGCTTATCATTACCCGCACTTACAGCCCCTAACTCACTCGTATCATCTATTGCAGCCCCCATCCAGTTTCTGCAGCTTTCAAACCTGTTTGGACAGCCCCAAGACCACTGGAACCAACACCTACAGCAACCCCTAGCACTTGATCTCATGTTTTCTCCATTACAGCCTCCAAACCAGAATTTTCAGCCCCTATGTTACTTGTATTAGCAAGATGAACATCAACATTCTTCAATCCGGTTTGGTTGATCCCAAACAGTTGGGTCCTATACTATCTGCTTGCTGCGTTTTGGAAACATTATGAGCCCCAAAATTTCGGGAATTCTGTGTTTTGGTTAGTTTCCAGCTCAAACTCCTTTGATACTACAAAATCCTGACTAGAAGTTGCTTCTGAATCTGATTTTTGTTCTTCACTCAAAACCACCTTCATATTCACAGTTTTGGGAACAATAGTTCTTGTCCTCAAAACCTTAACCGATTGCACATCACCTCCATCTTTTTTCTTTTTCTTTCGATCTCCAGCTCTCATATCCGAATTAATGAACCCTTTTTCCTTCACAAGACCGTATCAAAATCCAACCATAAAACTCGAACTAAATCCAGTCTGCTGTTAACCAATCTGCCAAGTCTACACACTTCACCAAACAGGTTCTGTCTAGTGGAAACAAACTCACACACTCACCAAAGAAAACAGACGTTTGATTTAGAATTGGGGTTAAGTGATCGCAAGACCTGAAATCACAGAATCACGATTAAGATAAGTAAAGATTGTTAAGTGTATGATTGCAATTCTGTTTATGAATCAAACTAAAACAAAATCTTTAATCAGCGAATAGGGTTTAGGTTTTAGTTGAAGGCCTGGGCATATGAACTTTTGAAGCATAACACCCATTAAGAATGAAAAGAGGAGTGCTGACATAAACCATCAACCATCAATTCTGAGTTCATCTTTTCTGCTTATAATTATGGGCCTCTTCAGTTACTCATATATGGAGGTTGTACTTCTGACCCATTGACTTATGAATGGGTCGATTTTGGGTTTTCTTTTTGTCTCAAGTGGGTCATGTAACATTTTTAGCTAAAAAGGGGAACATGTCCAGTCAAATAGATCAAAAGTCTCCAAAGAGTATTGTAAGGCACATGACTTCTTAAATCAATTTATTTTAAGATGTATGTTGTTATATTGTATCATATTTAACGAATTAATGATCTATTGAAATGAAAAGAATGTTTCCCGGCCCATTTTAACCTGCACTAGAAAATTACCCATTTTAACCTGTTACCCTGCCCGTCCTTCCCACCCATTTTGCCACCTCTTCTCGAATGTACTTTATGATGCAGGTTTTCGAAGCTATTAGAAGTGGCACAAATGCAATGAAGGATAAGATGATCTCGGTAGAAGAAGTGCAACAGTGTTTAGATGAACTTGATGAGACAATCAGTTCACAGACGCAAGCAGAAATAGCCTTAGGTACTTCCCAATGTTTATTTATATTTGGAGATAAGATGCATAGTGCATGGTTATCCAGCTGGTTTGCACTCGTAATCTTTTTGTTTTGTAGTAACTCGTTTCTAACATGGGTTTGTATGCCTTTCAGGGTCAATTTCATCTTATGCAGAATTTGATGAAGATATTGAAGATGAGTTGGATAAACTCATGGAAGAAAGTAGAAAGTCATCAGATGATACCATAAGTGAACATGAAATATCAGGAACAGCCGAATCACTGAGCAACGCCCTGTCAGATCTTAAGCTTGCAGATAATGCAGTAAAGACCGGAACCCCAAATGTATCAAAGGTTCGTGAACTTGCAGCATCCTGACAATTATCCTCCCTTTGTGGAACAAAGAATACAAATTATACTTGCAAAAAGTGCCCTCTTTGTAAATTTTTAAGTGTGTACTAATTCTTCTTTTTCTTCAATGATATGTCTCAACTCTCATTATCTTGAGTTGAATTCATGATATTGCAATCTCAGTGACTTTAACCAATCACCAAACGATACTAACATAATAATGTGTGCGCGATGGCAATTTCACCAAAGTTGTATAACTTTTAGTCTAAAGACTGAACCTGGAGTAGTTCAACCCCAGATCATTCAAGACCACCACCACTGAAATAACAATCTTGGGAAATCAGAGTATAACATGAAAACTGGATTAAAAGCAATAGAAAGTTGGGGTGTATCGTTCGGTTATTGCCAAAAACTGATCTATAACCAAATATTCTGATATCTCTAATATCAAAATTGTTGGGTTTCAGTTTCACTATTGCTAGATTTTGGTTTCAACATCGATTCAATTTTCTAATTTATCTGTTTTGGTTTGTAACCGAATTTAGTTTGACCCACCTGAAAACAATACGGAGTATTAAAAAGTATAAAACTTGTAAACTACTAATCAAACTTAACTCTCTAGTCCAGCTTGTTAAATAGACATTAAAGATATGTATAAGATGAAAAATCTTTTTTTTTTTTTTTTTTTTCGAACAGCAAAATTTTATAAACATTCTAGTAAGACACTAGAAAGAAGAAACAAAGTTACAAAAGGGACATTCAAGAACAATTTGGATTACAATTCCAATCTATCCAACTAATAGATAACTTTTTCCCCCTACCCGAGATCCAAGTGTATGATAGGAGTTTGATATCGTCACTTAGAACATCATATCTTGGCTTCTTGTGCGAGAAGATGAGCTCGTTTCTATACCGCCATAACACCCAAATTGTTGATTGCACAACAACGTCAAATTTGGCACGGTTTCTTTCCAAAATTAAGAAATGATCCGAGCACGTGATGACTTCGTGTATGTTTGCAAAGTTGATTTCTTCCAAAGACCACCATTTGAAAATCATCTTCCACACACCTTTTGCCACCTTACATTCTCCAAAGAGGTGAAATTCCATTTTAAGAACATCATCACAAATTTGACACCTAGTAGAGTTAAGATCAACCCCTCTTTGATGAAGATTGGTCCTTGTCGGGAGTCTTTCGTTTTGAGTTCTCCAAGATGAGATAATAACCTTTTTGGGGAGGAGCTTATTCCACCTAACTTGAAAATTATCATTGATCAAGATCTTAGAATCAATGATTTTTCAAAGGCATTTAACCGTAAAGGTTCGTGCCTCACCTATAATGAGCTCCCATGTATCCGGCCCGCTAGTGTAACACTATTGAGAAAGCAAACCTTCCAACTTGTTCACTTGATCCATTTCTGGGCCCATGATCGCCGGCCTCCTCCATTCCCAACTATAAGTTCCAATAGGTCTAACTCTCTCATTCACCAAACAATAAGGGTTAGAATCCAAGGAGTATAGTCTTGGGTAATATACTTTCAAAGGTTTATTTCCAATCCAAACATCATGCCAAAAGCTCGTGGAGTTTCCATCACCAATTTTATTCTTAAAGAGAGAGTGTAAATTTATATCTATTTTTGAGATATCTCTTTTCAAGTTAATAATATTACCCCATGAAGTCGATGATCTAGAAATAGGAGAATCACTATTTATTATACCACCATCCTTTCCATAAATAGATTTAATTATTTTACACCACAAAGCATTAGACTCCAATCGGAATCGCCACCACCACTTGACGAGCATTGCAGGATTGCTAGCTTGGAGACTACCAATTCCAAGACCACCATTTTTAAGAGGCGCTAAAATTTTCTTCCAAGCAATCCAAGCAATTTTTCTATCATCAATTGAACCACCCCAAAAGAAAGCTCTTCTCAAGCTTTCTAGATTATGAAGGATTTTTTATGGTACTTTATAGATTGAGAAGAAGTACATACCTAGATTTCTAAGGACGGATTTGATGAGTGTGAGCCTTCCACCAAAAGATAAGATTTTTGATTTCCACGAAGAGAGCTTATTTTGGAACTTAGAGATGATTGGAAGCTAACTTGAGCATTTTTTTCATGTTACATCCAATGGGGAGGCCAAGATACATCATAGGAAATTCCGAAGATTGACATCCAATTGTGGTTGCCAAAAGAGTCACATCCGATTGAGTTACCCCAACACCAAAATTTTTGCTCTTCGTCAAGTTAACTTTCAAACCGGAAGCCATATAAAAGCATGTAAGGATTCCGGAGATGTTTCTAGCTTTTGAGATAGACCATTCACCCATTATAAGTGCATCATCCGCAAATTGGAGAAGAGAAATTGGAACTTTATTATTACCCACCTTGATACCACAAAATATATTTTTTTGATTGGCTTCAAGAAGAGCAACATGCAATGCTTCGACCGCCAACAAAAAAAGAAAATGTGAGAGAGGATCACCTTGTCTAAGCCCCTTTTGTATTCGGAATTCCAAGGTAGGAGACCCATTCACAAGAACCGAGCTGTATGCCGTTTGCAAGCAACCTTTGATCAATTTTCTCCAATTGTTGGAGAAGCCCATTTGCCCCATGATAGAATCCAAGAAAGACCAATTAAGAGTGTCAAATGCCTTTTGGAAATCAACTTTATAGAACAAAATCTTTTTCCTCTTTCTTTTTCCCCATTTAATGATTTCATCCACCATCAAAGGCCCATCGAGAATTTGCCTCCCTTTTATGAAAGCCGTTTGAACTTCACTAACAACGGAAGGGATCACTTGCAAAAGCCTATTAGCAAGTACCTTTACAATAATTTTGTATTGGCACCCAATTAGGCTAATAGGCCTATAATCACCGATATCAAGAGGATCATCAACTTTTGGGATAAAGGAAATGAAAGAAGAATTGCATTCGATTGGGATAAAACCCGAGTTTTGAAATTCAAGAACATAGGCATTGATGTCATGGCCGAAGGTATCCCAATACTTCTTTATCAACTTGAAAGTGAAACCATCCGGATCGGGCGATTTCTCACTACCACAATTCCAAACCGCATCTTTAATCTCTTGTAATGAAAATGGTTCATCCAAAAAAGAAGATTCGCTAGTAGAGAGCTTTTTGAAGAGAGAGCTCGTGAATGTAGGTCTCGATATTGCATCCTCACAAAATTTCAATTTATAGAAATAAAAAATGTGAGTTTTGATACGAGTTGGGTTTGTTTCCGATTCACCATTAATGGAGAGACCATTAATTCTTGAACGCTTCAACTTAGAATTAAGCATGCCATGAAAAAAATTCGTATTTTCATCACCCTCCACCGCCCATTTAACTTTTGCTTTTTGCTTGAGATCTTTTATCTTCAAAGATTCTAAATCCAAGAGGCTTTTCAAGGGGGTGATGCGATCTTGCTTGTCTTCATCATTTAAAATTCCATCTTCCGCTTTGTTATCAATGAGATCTAAACTAAATCTCAACTCTTGAATTTCGGATTTTTTGGCATTCGTGACCGAATTCCTCCAATTTTTAATAATTACCTTTAAGTTTTTCAACTTTTTTTTTGAATATAATAGCCTTGGAGCTTGTATGGCAAAAGTTGTTGAAGCATCAAGAATCTTTAATAACTTGTGGGATATCACCATTCGATAACCATGAATTGAAAAATTTAAACGGAATGGGGCCAAAGTCAATCATTGAACTTTTAAGGACTAAAGGACAGTGATCCGAAAATTCTCAAGGAAGAGCCACCAATTGCATTAGGCCATTTTGTCACAAAATGACTAGAAACTAAAATTCGATCAATTTTACTCAATTTTAATCCATCCTTACTCATACGAGTGAAAGGCTTTCCCCCCATGTGGAGATCACAAAAACCCGAGTTGAAAATGAATTCATTGAAGTGCTTTGCTCCAATTGGACAAAAAGTAGACTCCAATCTTTCATTGCTTGATCTCACCTCATTAAAGTCTCCAAGGGCAATAGAGAGAGAGTTTGATTTAGTGACAATGTTTGAGATATCTTGTCAAAGCCTTTTCTTTTCGCTAACTCTTGAGGGGCATAAACAATTATCATGGTACATTTGGTGTCGAGAGATATCCATATACCTTCTATTGCAAGGAATCCATTGCCTTCTATTATTGATTCCATGGAGAAAATAGAGTGGTCCCATATTGCTATAATTCCTCCCGATTTCCCTTGAGATCTTTTAAACGCATAATCACAAGAATTTCCTCCCCATAAAGAATGAATAAGAAACCGATCAACATTGCTCGTCATTATTTCTTGGAGACCCAAAAAATTAATACTATTCTCTAGACAAATCCGCTTCACCCACGACTTCTTATGATCCCCCAACCCCACAAATATTTTGAGATGCAATATTCATGGGATAAATTTGTTGACCCCTTCACCGTTTATAATTCTTACAATCTCATCATTTCTACCAACCATATTAAAACCTAAACAGTTATCAACTTCTATTGTAGTTTCAACTTCTTCATCAAGAAGAGATGGGCAAACATCATTTTTTAATCTTTAATATGTATCATCTTAAAGAGGCCTTAATAAAATTTAAATATATAACTAGTTAATAATAAATTCGATTCGATAATTATTTGATTATTAGTAAAGGAAAAATAAAAGGTGCTAAGTATGTCTATCTATGGAAAAACTTGAAAGGTTAAGCATGTAAAATAAAAAATGACTTCTTTAAATCCCAATTGGGCAAAAACACATAGAAAGGTGTCTGTCAATAAATTAGTTCCTTTTTTAATCCAACTTAAACTAAACTGAAACATGCTCGTGTTCAGAAATCAATTCATCTGTTTCACCTAGTCTTTTCTGTAAAAAAAAAAAAATTCACCTTTTTAAGTACTCTTTATGTACTTAAAATTGTTAGGGATGAATTTATTTTGTGTCTCATCATCATGTATCCAATTTTATCAAAAAAGTTATTGTATGTATGAATTTTCAAAATTTTTATTGTGTGTATTCAATTTTCAATTATTGTTAATTTTATGTATTTTGGCTAGTGTGTCATCTATCTAAATCATCCATATGTCATTCAATCAAAGTATCACGTCAAAAAATTACATATAATTAACAATAATTGAAAATTAGATATACACAATAGAGATTTTAAAAGTTCATACACACAAAAACTTTTTTGACAAAATTAAATACATTTTCAAACACTTAGGCAAATTTACTATTAAGAGGGGGAAATATAACTTTCTCAATTTGATTTTATTTATTTATAGGGTTTATTATTTGGTTATGTATCGAACTTGTTATTTTCGTATATTGTATGTAACCACTTTTTTAAAGTGCTATTGTATGTATTGAACTTATGATTTTCGTATATTGTATGTTGACTTGCCTTTTTTAACTTGATAAAAAAAGAAACTTTCCTTTTTTATAAGGTCAAAAAAGGAAACTTGCCTTTTTTAGCATTGACAAAAAAGGAAATATTACGTACAATAAACAAAAATCACAAGTTCGATATATACAGTAGCACTTTTGAAAGGTGATTACATACAATATACAAAAATTACAAGTTCGACACATACAATAACACTTTTGAAAAGTGATTACATACAATAGTAAAAAATGTAAAGTTCGATACATAACGAAATAACCCTTATTTATATTTTCACAACTAGTTTTTGTACCCATCTGATCCAATGAACGACTATAATTTTCAAAATAGTTTAGCTTTTTAACACTTTGAAGCACTAAAGTAACTAAAATAACAAGTAAAAAATAAATCCATACAACCGACTGTTATAAACAACATTGGACAAATAAATACTTTCGATTAAACAACTCTAAGTTTACATGAAAGACAAAAAAAAAAAAAAACACACATACTGCCCAAAAGAGAGATATTGTCTCTACCTCGTATCTCATCTCCTCAAATTTTTATTCATGTATTTCTATTCCTTCAATAAGATAGAAATTTAAGCTAACAAACGATCAAACTATGTGATCTTACATCAGAAGTTGTATCAAAGAAAAGCTCATAGTAACATGACTACAACCTTGTGAGAATTTATATAAAACCATATACAAAAACAAAATATCTCTATCCCTATATCCCATGCCAAGTAAATTGTTGAGTTTATCGAATTATACTCTTTAATATTAACAGAGGCAATGTTAGATTTAAAATGTAAATATTGTATAACTTGAAGCATAGAGATTATCTATTATTGTAGAATCTTAGTCATAATATTAAGCTAATCAACAACTCTAATTTTCTCTCCTCCCTCCTTTAGCAAAAATCGGCCCAAACCCCAAAGGGGCTTTCGGTTTGTGATTTGATCGCGAATTTGCTAGATTACTAAAGGTGTTAGATTACACTTTGAGTCTACCACTCGTTTAATTGTGGATTAAGGGTGAATATCTAATGTGTCCTTGTGGTTGTCGATTTCAGCAAAGGGATGGAGAGAGGGGACAGTTTGGGAGAGAGTGGGAGAGAGAGTTTAGATTGTTGATTCACCTAATTTTGTGTCTAAGGTTTCCTATTTATAGGTCATCTCAACTTACTCCCCAAGTTACACAAAATTTACAGTTTAATCCCTGTAGTTTAACTTCTAAAAAACTTACCTAACTTTAATTACAAACGAAACCTCTACTTTTAATCTATATTAAACTAGTTAATTATTTATAAAGTTAATTATAAATAAGTCCTTAATATAAACGTTTATTAAATAAATAATTAAACTGATTATTTATATTAACAAAACTAATTATATAAATACATTTAACTTTATTCATTATTGTATAATAAATTTATAAACGTCCTGTTACTTAATTTGATCGAATCAAATAACATTAACGTTCTATTCAATATTCATTCCACAATTAATTACTTTAATATGAAGAACGTCGATCGGACCATACCAGAACTGCATCAAATGTTGAAAACTGCTTAAAAGAGTATGGAGCCATCCAAGTCCAAAGATGTGTTTATGATCCGTGAGGGGATGATCTAGAAGAAGTGTAAGTTCTGTGGCGGAAAATGATAAACGAAGAATGGTGATTCATCTTCCAAGTCAGTATCCAAGCTTAAGGTGTCCAAAGCCGAGCAACAATGTTTTCATTGTAACAAGTTGGGATATTGGAGGAGAAACTATCCCTATTTTTTTAAGGATAAGAGGAATGGTGCCGATAATTCTGGTTCGTATTAATATCCTTTATTTGATTGTTTTTACTTCTTGTGACTATGTTAGGTATTGATCTAAAGTTTACAATTTAATCGTAGGAGTCAAGAAGAAGTGATGATGGAGCACTTGGAGTGAAGATGTGGTAATGGTGTTTTCCAAGGAACTAATGTGGATAATAAGTGCTATGAGCAAATTACTTATTTTTAATTTTGGAATATTTTTTCAGACATTATTCTCACGTTTTTGGTTTGCTCTTTTTGAGCTTGTTATGGATATTTACTATTTAGGTGTTTTAAAAAATTAAATTTTAGTTTTTGAAATAATGTTTGAATGTATGTAATAGTTTTTGAAATGTTCATTATTTAAAACTTGTGATTAAATCCCAAATGAAATCTGCATTGTAACAATCTAATTTATAACTCATGTAGAACTTATCTTTTTGAAGATATGAGTTCTTGAGTAATGCATTAACTAAAGAACTAATAAAATGTTATTAGTGTTAGTTGATATCTAAATATTTATGAATTATTATATACGAAAGTTGCCAGAGTAGTAAGTTTGATTTATATGATAAATTAGAACTTAACGCTAAATAATACTACTCCAAGATTATTGAATTTTTGATATATATGAGATTGTTGAATCTTTATGCATGGGAATGGATGAATAAGTTAAGGGAACTTATTAGTGCAATTACTTGAAGTGTCAATTAATCATTGTAGATTAAATGTATAAATAATAAACATGTTATGGTTTGATTTATTCTTTCCTAGGAGAATCAAATTGATGAAGTGTTTTCACTATACATCATGAAACCAAAACACTAGTTTAGTTATTTGATATGTTCCTTGCATATAATGGAGTGAATCATTTCTAAAAGAAATCATAATATTACTTTTATAGAAATTATATTCAAGAGTATTGTTAGATTTAGTGGGAGCATTGAATGGTATTTTAAATCTTACAAGGATATTAAATCGTTAATATTGTTATATTGTTTGAGAATTATAATTGTAGTTAGGTTTAATTGATAATGTATGATGTTATTTTTAAAAGGGTTAATTGTTTCGTTATGTATCTAAGTTTACGTTTTTTACAATTGTATGTAACCACCTTTAAAACTTGTTATTATGTGTATTGAATTTTACAATTTCGTAAAGTGTATGTAATGGGTGACCGGATGACTGAAAACCACCGGTTTCAATACATACACTAGACATTTTTACAACGTTCGATACATATAATAGACATTTTTCAAGTGGAAAAAACTGGTACCTGCTTATCCGGTCACCCGTTACATACAATATATGAAATTGTAAAGTTCAATACATACAATAGTACTTTTAAAAGGAGGTTACATACAATAGTAAAAAATGTAAAGTTAAATACATAACAAAACAATTAACCCTTTTCAAAAAGTAATTTTTGAACCAAAGTTTGAATAAAGATGTTTTAGATTTTTCCATAAATCAATATAAACACATCAAATTCATTATAAGTCAATTTCATTAATAGTTGAATTAATGTTGGTCATAGTGAATACTTTGTGTACATGACGTCATCATCTCATATATTTTACTTTGGTATCTATTAAATGATCACTGAATAACATTAACAAAGATTTAGATTATGTTTAATAAAAAACTTAATTCATAAGACTTTAAAATTAATAGATTGATATTTGAAAGACATATTTAGAGAAATATAATTTTGGAAATATGGTCGATATGAATTGGTTAGTAGTAGTAATAGTAATCGTATACGGCACCCGATTCCGGAACTGTGAATTGTAGCTTGTCAAGGTTGGAAGACTCATTGAGATATGAAGCAGCATTCATGTTGTACACATTTTGTATATTTTAATATCCATGAATAAGACAAGCGTATTCTGAAGGTGTCTATAACTGCTTATTGTCGTAGGAACTGCAATATGGCTGATCGGTTAAAGTGAAAAAAATAGTATGTTTGCTTTATGGTGATAAAGTAAAGTCATAGTTTAATTGTGATTACATGTTCACTTGCATTTAACACAATTAAATGGTGGATCCACAAATTGAGTGAATACTTCATGGACTATAGTCATGGGTAATCTCAATCGTGGCGCACTATCCTATGACCTGAGCATGCTCAATTTTGCATGTTAACTAGTGGGTTTCAACAAGATCTAACGGTGTTTGTAAAAGATCACTTATCCGGATTAATCGGTGGCTAACGAGGAACTCATATTGTGTTTTCCAGTTTAACTCACAAGATGGGACTTCACGTAAGCAAGAGAGATATTCTCGGTTGATGATTTGTACTGAAGAAATGTATGGCCATACTCGATTGATTAAATCATTCCCTTAGTCAGTAATATTCTATAATTGAGAAAGGAATTAACTATTAAAAGGTTGATACGGTCCATGCCTCATACTTTAAAATATCTTAAGAAATTACAAAAGTATACATCCATAACCTCACTGCTTAAATTTTTGTTTAAGCTTGAATGCACAACTACGATGAGTGAAGGTTTCATTGATCAGGTTATTCTAAGTGCCTTGGTACTGGCCGCCTTAAGTTGAGCAAGTTTAATAGGGATTAAAGTGTAATCATTGTGTAACTTGGAGAAGGTTATCTACAAATAGAGAACCTTAGACACAATATTAAGCCAATTAACAACCCTAATTCTACCTCTCTCCCAAACCGTCTCCCTCCGTTAGCTAAAATCGGCCAAAATCCCAAAGGGGTTTTCAGTTTATGATTTGAACGCAAACTTTCTCGATTAATAAAGGTTTTAGATTAGACTTTGACTCTTCCACTAGTTTGATCATGGATTACCGATGGATATCTAACATGTCCTAGTGGTTATCGATTTCAAGAAAGAACACTAGAAGAAGATTAAAGTTTGAAGATTAGATCAAATCGAGCAATCACAAGTAAGTAATACTAAACTGATCCTTGTTTAGTTTATTATTATTATTATTATTATTATTATTATTATTATTTATTTACATGTTTTATTTAAAGTATCATTGATCTTGGCTTAAAGGTTAATAATCAATATGATTGGTTATCCTAACTCTTCCACATAATTCATTATTACCAACTTTGATAAAGGTTTTAGTGGTACCGTATCGTTTGGTCACGTAAAAACTCTTTAAGATTAATATACATACATAAAAATTGATAGAGATCACATGTTAGTGTATGCTATATTATATATGATAAAATAACAGGAAACCTTTGATCGACTGATTAAGGAAGGTACACATATGAAATTCAAAATGAATAGATACAATGTATTCCCTCCATTCTACTTTTATTGACCTCTAGCAAATTTTGTTGGACTTAAGATAGGCTGGATGAATGTCAATTTTGCCCTTATATTTAAGGCAAGTTTGACTGAAAATTTTGATCAAATAACTTATTGAGATTAATAAATGAGGGTAAAGTGGGGGGTTTAATGATTTTTAATAGTTAGTTTTTCCGTTGATGACACCTTAAAAAGACGCTTAATGTTAAAAAGATAGAGGTGAGAGATATATACTATATATATGAAAGGGTAAAACTGAACCTCTGGTGGTCTCCCACCCATAGGTCTCACGACCAACATGGGAGAGGTAAATCGTGTAACCCATGATTGAGCCCACGACCTCCGCATTTATGGTGCATGTCCCCCACCACTAAGCTACCCTCACAGATAATATATATATATATATATAGGGGACCGATCAAGATGGAAGTACTTTTTTGGAGGAAGGGGGAAGCGTTAATATTCATCACGGCGCATCTTACATTTACTAATAAAAATGTCAACAAAAAATTATGTTATTTATAAATATTAATCAAGGTCGTTCCTTCAAATAAAATATTCATCAATGAATTTCTTTTTTAAGTCATAACATTAGTTGATGAATATTAATTTAATAAATCGTTAACATTCATTATTATTAATGCTAACCAAAATGAATGTTATCAATTAATATTCATCAAAATATAATGTATTTGACTACTACTCATCGAAAAAATATTCATTAAGGTATTTAAATTTATAAATTCGTTAACATTCATCGAACTAAATGTTAATGAGTTTCCAACTTAAAATTGATTATTGAATAACCGTTCAATGAGTATTAGTCTAATATGTGTTCCTGATAAAATTCGTCAACATTTATATATATGTTTATAATATTCATCATCATGAATGTTAACGAGTTTTGGTCTAATATTCATTACTTAATGTTATAACCTACGGAAAGAAATAATCAAGGAAGCTTAACATTATTAGCATCCATTCCGATAAACATTTAATTTTATTATTTTTCTTTTTTATATTGATATTGCTAAAGGTAAGATGCGTTATGATGAATGTTAACACTTCTCCAAAAAAGTGCTTCCCTCTGGATCATGAGCCTATACACATACATATATATATATATATATACATATAGAAGGATGATCCAGAGGGAAGAGATAATCTTAGGGGAAGTAAATATGGGTCATCCGTTAACATTCACCAAGGGGGAGTTAAGATTCATTAATGTTAACCCACCCGTGATGAATGTTAACTCTCCCTTGGTGAATGTTAATAGGCGGCTCAGATTTACTTTCCCCTTCCCCCAAGATTACCCCTTCCTTGTAGATAAGCCCCCTATACATACATATATATATATATATATATATATTATTTCCAATTAATTTTAATAACGTAGAAATTACTCACTTTTTTGGTCCGAATAGGTAACTTTAACTCTAAATTACTAATTTATGCTACATAACTGGAAGTTTGTGTTTAAATGTTGACGAAGTCCAGTTGTACCGTTTAGATTTCAAAAATGTTGAGTAATTAGAGACGTATGATGAAAAGTATGTAAGTGTGCAACGTGTATCCACATGGCATCCACGTCATATAAATTTTAGATATAACATATTATTTTTCCCTCTTTATAGGTCATTTTTAACCCTAATTTAGCCGCACCTAATGTCGTGTTCCTCGTCTGCTTCTCTCAATTCCAACCAAAGGTGTTGATATACGAACAATTGCTACTGTATTCCACCACTTCCACTGAAGAAACGGACCTCATGAAACCAAACTGAACCCAACTCAACGTTTCTTGGCTTGTCCTAATTCGATGGTAGGTCAATGTAATTGAAATTGTTTGAATTTGTGCATTTACCATCGATGGTCATAATCATGTTGTTTTGTTCATTGTGTTGCAATCTCCATGAATTAAGGTGAAGATTTTCACTTGATTGATGATGAACTTTTCAACGACTAATACAAAGTGAACCCTTTTAAACTCTACTCATCACTGAATTGAGAATAAAGGGATAGCTTTTGAGAAATCATGTATCACAAATAGAGTTTAGCTCAATTGGAGGTTGAATTCAAATTCAAAGAGTACAAGACTTGAATGGAAGACGAACATGGTACTAGTGCAATGGAGTTGGAAAGAAGCAAGTATGTAGCAGGTTTTTGGATGAAAGCTTTTGTAGTTGTTTGTTATTTTTTTCTATTGTTGTTGTGTTGTTTTGCAGGTATTGTAATGGTTGTAATTATGTTTGTTTTGGTCAAGTAATTATGTATTCAAGTTGATTCTATGATGGATCATTTATGTTAATGAAAAGTTGTTTTGGTCATTTACATATAATTCTCATTGAAAGCATTTTTATTTTATTTCTTGTACAACACATGTTGTCACCCACTTGCATATAAATAATTGTACATCAAAATACCAGTTGCAGTATTTGACTAGAATTAATCACCCGTAATTGAAGTCAAGAAATATAAAAACTATAACACAAAATTAAATAGTGCAATTGGACCATTAAATTATATACTGCATTCACCATTGTTTAGGGACCTACCACCATTACAAAGTGATCGTGCCCTCAGCGGTTGGTCAAGTTAAGCGTTGTCAGTTGGAGTACTGGACAATGAAGAGACGACGAATCAGGGGTTGAGTTTTATATCTATAGTGTATGGAATCCTAGATTATTTACTACATACAAGCAGAAAGTAAGGTTTACTAAGGCAAGTAAGTAATAAGTATAAACAGGTGTCATTCTTCAAACCTAAACGAATTGAAATCAAGAACTTGAGTTATCTTTTGTATTTTAGTTGGGTTTACGAAAGTTAAGGGGTTTTGCTTTTGGTTTTCTTCCTATCTTAAACTAAACTAAAAGCAGTAAAAGTGAAGGGTTGAGGTTACTTTGATACTACAGATAAAGCAGTGTCTACTATGATGTTGGCTTATGTTAAGCAAATATCGTGAATTAGCTTAGTTCATTTTAGAGATAAGGTTTCAAACAAAAAATGAGTTGGACATATAAACAACTAAGATTCATTTCATATATTCACACATTAATTTATTATTATGTAAGCCGAGAAATAGTACAATTGATTAGATAATTATGCTAACATAAACTTCTATTATAGCATACAATTAAGTTATTTAGCCTATCATAGTCATTCTAGCATGCATTTTCAAACAAATAAGATAATAACAAAGTATGTTTAAAAATATAAAGATAGATTAAAACCTGATAAATGCATACATATAACTTTGTTGAATTGTAGTGTCTCGGAGCACCTCTGTACAAATTAATTAAATCCTAACTAACCTCTAGTTATAATATAATGTGATTAATAATTAATATAGAGAGATAATTATTGAGAGGGAAGAAGAATGAGGTGTGTTTGAAGTGTTGGTGGATTTGGATATTTATAATAGTGCATGATGCCTGTATTTAGACTAGTAAAAATGTTAAGTCATGATCCTTTCTATGATGATTTTATGATGACAACAACATATAGTTAACATTATGTATATGGTTTGTCCATCCAGTATTATGATTATTCAATTTGGTGCTTAGTCATTTGTATGTTGGTTGTAAAGGATTTGTTGTGCTAGTTCACCTAGTAGACAGAAAACTAACGGTTCACCCATCACACATAATCTGATAGTATAGCCAGCACAGAGAAGTTTCACTACTTGAATAATCACACATCATGCTTGTAATGATCATTCATGTACTGAAGACACTATGACATTGTGAAGAAAGAGTAGTGATTAAAGAACTGAAGACTCAGCATTGAAGATGAAGTCCAGTTCACCCAGCACAAAGATTGAAGAATGATTTACTTGTTGCAGATTCAAGTAAATGCATTAACCAACACTTTGAAACTTATGTGTATGATCAAATGGCATCTTTAGAGGTTGTACACATTGTACACACCTATCTATTTTGGTTTTATATGCACATAATGTTTCCTTATCAATGACAACCAACAAGACAAATTATGCAGTGTACTTTTTGACAGACTGCAGACCTATCTTTTGCATCGATTCTTTTTGCATCGCCTTCGTTTTGATTCTATACACATTGTACACACCTATCTATTTCGTTATTCGTCCGTTTTAGTCGATTCTTTTTGCATCGCCTTCGTTTTGATCTAACCAACAAAATCACATTAATAAATGTATTATTTGAATTATAATGGTAATTATTTAATTAGAATGGGAAAGATAACGTATTTAAACGTGACGTTTTACGCGTTATCTAGTATCCTACAATTAGACTTTGCTTGTCGTCAAGCAAATCCTTGAACTTATGACAAAATTTTCGAAAAAAACGATTTTAGTTGGATAACTTTTATAATACAAGAGTATAGATTGAGAACAAGTTTCTTTGTAATGGTTACGGAAAATGTGCACACGACTTATTTAGAAATCTTCACGAATGATTCTCATAAGCATTCTTTCATTTATCAGGATATAGAATGTTCATGACTATGAGTCCTCACAAGGTGGTCACTTTATTCACACAAGTGCGTTGGGTTACCTATCATCTATTTGTATCACTCAGAACAAGTCGTGTAGGATTTATCATCATAGGTTTGGTTGAGAATCAAATCTCCACCACTTAGATGAGAATGAGAATTTTATCCCATGAGATCCGAAAGGGTTATAATTTTATGTGAAGGGTTAAGGTTGTTATGGAGAATTAGAGTGGTTTAAAGGTTTATTGTAGCTTAAGGATATCAATTTACCAAAAATGTTGCTTGACTAGGAGTGGAATTCTGAAGGAGGATAGGTACACTTTTTAGTGACTCGAGTGGGCTTGACAATGGTTAATCCGTTGAATATTAGGTGAACATTTCTTTCGAGTGCTTTGACTTTTTTAAACGAATTTTTGACCACGAGACTTTTATTCTTTTGACTTGATTTTGGTGGGTATATCTTGTTCTTTTTATTATTATTAAAACCCATATGCACTTCTTAAGAGATTTCTCGTGACCCAAAAAGAGAGGTGTTTACACCAAAATAAACCCGTCGATGGATTTATCAAAAACAATTTAGATAACTTCGAAATGGCTTTTAAAGCGGGGTTGGAATCATCGTAAATGGAGATAACTTCAAGCAACAGTTCTATGTAATTTGAGATCTTAAGCTACGACCAAGAGGGGTAACGAAAGTGGATGGGTTAAATTATGTGGGGTTGTTAGAGTTGAATGGTTTAGGCTCAAAGGGGGTTTTCTAGTGGTTCATCAATACTTAAAATGAGTGTTGGTCAGGGTTAGGCTTGAAAGGTTTGAAAAAAGATGTTTATCCTAGAATGTCAAGATCTTCTAATTGCACCTATACCACTAAGAAGAAAAGCTTAGAAATTTGGGTTCATAAAGGATATTTTGGTTGAACATCATATTCAAGTTCAAGTTCTTTTCTTTCTTATCATTTTCATCCTAAAAGCTTGTCACTCTCTCTATCTCTTCATTTCCTTCATTTTAAATACTTACATGCTAGATGTTCACTCGTACGTAAAATCAACTATATATATATGTATGTATGTATTGTTGATGGCGAAAACTTGTTAAAAGGAACTAAACAAACCTAAAAATCGAAGAAACCTACTAACAGAAAATTTGATCTAATTTGGAACGTCATAACTCGGACATAACATAATCATATTGAGTGATTCTTAAGCCTAAAATTTAGTATAAGAAGTTAGGTTTCCAACCCAAGTGGTCTCATGCAATTTGGACAAGTTTTGATACCCCAAACCGATTTTATAAAAGCATGTGTCTAATCTGTCATCAGAGGACAAAGTTTGGTCCTACTTTGTGAGACCATAAATTTTTATCCACAGATCCAAAAGACATGAATCCTTTTCCTAAAGGTCAAATCTTTTCTTAGCTCTAAAAGTAGTATGAACACGCTTTGTGAAGATAAGTCTAAATTAGTAGAAAAATGATTTTCTCAACAAGTATCCAGAAAAATAGCTGTTGTACCTTTTTGTACTATAAAATAGTTTTGAACCCCTTATAGATATCCAAAAATTATTAATCTTACTTTTGTTTAAACCTAGGACATGTAGGAATATGTGATACAAATTTCCTAACAAAATAAGTCCGTTTGACTAGTCAAAATGACACCACAAGAAGGGTCAAAAATGGGCAGAATCTGTTCAAATGAAAATATTATTGAAAGCAGTGGTAACTTGGCCTAGCAGTAGTAATATTAAACTAACAGTAGTATTATTGAACAAGTAGTAGTAATATGGAACAAGCAGTAGTTATATTGAACTAGTAGTAGTAATATTGAACAAGCAGTAGTTATATTGAACTAGCACTAGTAATATTGAACAAGCGATATTAATATTGAACTAGCAGTAGTAATATTGAACTAGCAGTAGTATTATTGAACAAGCAGTAGTTATATTGAACTAGCAGTAGTAATATTGAACAAGCAGTTTTAATATTGAACAAGCGATATTAATATTGAACTAGTAGTAGTAATATTGAACTAGCAGTAATATTGAACAAGTAGTAGTAATTTTGAAAACAGTAGTATAAGAATTTTGGAGGGAAAAGCTATAACGAAAGCGATCGAATAGTTTAAAAATGTACGTTTTGAGGGCGATAAAGAGTATAAGGATAAATATAAATATAAATATAAAGCACTTTTTTTTCAAGAAACATACATGTATACATACAAAACTATCACCAACGGGTCGTCCATACGTTTGAATGGCAAGTAATGATCATACTAGTTGAGTGAACAACTAGCATAGACGGGCCGATAGACCCATCTACTAATGTAACTGACATCATGCGTATAGGGCGCTAGGAGGCTATTTATGTTTGGGCAAATGATACATTTTAAACGCTGACACTCTTAAGCTCACCAGGTGAGTTCGCAGCCCCTCTTTTACTGTTTTTACTGCTTTCTAAATTTGGGGTGAAAAACATATGCACTGTTTACGTACAAACTATTTTCATGTGATGATTGAAAACCTGATAACGAATCCTTGTGCGAACCTAAGTTAAACTAGTTGTAGTGCATAGAAATCCTCATGACTACAAACTGTAACCATTAGTTAGATGACGCTAGCCACCGAATATATGAATAGTACTATTGGGATGACGTACCTCCCTCTTTTGTTAGTCATGCTAACTGCCGACATTATGTCGAGACGAGGAGCGTATATTTTAATTGTCCCAGGAAAAAACAATAAGAGTCGTGGTTTGGTTATAGGTTTAGGTGTCAGCACTTTAACTCGTAAGGTCTAGCTAACCTTCGAGAGATCATCGTCAGCTATTTATTGTTTTAAATAGTATATCATCGTACTACTTGCCATGGATGGCACAAATGACTTGTGAAACATTCACTAAACGGTTGGTTTAAATGATAGAGTCTTAAACCTGTGGATTCAATCAACAATTTGTTGATCGTTTTAACTAAGTTTTTCAGGGAATTAGCAGTGAAGTAAGAATCATGCATGCATATTTGGGACCTTGCTCATCACGACGAATAGGTAGCCATACTTTTAAAACATTGAACTCATTTTATATGATTAGAATGTTAATCATATTGTTTTGTTAAACAATCATTGTTCTTTTGATATCGATGAACTTGTAAACCTTGATTCCAAACTATTAATGGCATTCTAAGTATATGTTTGCGATAATCATACGCTCTCGATTTAATTGTCGAATCGATCCGCGTCAACCCATGTGTTTCTGCATTGCCCAAACGTGACATGGTTTTATTGGGGTGTGACAGCTGCTCACAAGGACTTCGATGTGAAGAGTGCTTTCTTGAATGGAGACTTGCAGGAGGAGGTTTATGTAAAATAACCCATAGGTTTTGTTAATCCTAAAGTCCCTAAACATGTTTTTAAATTGTAGAAAACACTTTATGGTCTGAAACAAGCTCCAAGAGTTTGGTATGACACCTTATCTCATTATCTTTTAGACAATAAATTCTCTAGAGGATTAATTGATAAAACACTTTTCATAAAGAAATATAAGGGCCGTGTAATATTAGAACAAATTTATTTAGATGATATTATTTGTGAGTCTGTTTCATATAGTGACGAAACTGATGATGATTAGATGTTGGTATTTAGTTGTATTTGCATTTTGTTCAGAATGACCTTTTAACGGCTCAGTTTTTTGCTTAAAGATTGTGAAACATATAGTGGTTAGAGTGGGCTATATACATTTTGTTACACATGAAATTGAAAATATTCTAGCATGTATCAGTTAGCCTTTTTGTTCACCAATATGACCATGTGAATCATGTATCGGGTAGCATTTATAATATGCTCCGAACCTATATGATAGCAATTACTCGATGACCATTATTGGCAGTGCAGTCTTCAATTGCACATTCATTACCACTTGCAAAAGCAGGGCGAGGGCGTTGATAACATAGAATAAACTTGAACGAAACTCATACTTGACACTTATTCTCAAACTAGAACCTACCTTTATTCTTCTAAATAAGGCAACAATACAAATAGAAGACAATGCATGAAAACCTTAAAAGGTGCCACAAACTCTAAAGGTAGGTTTGTATTGTATAGTTTTGTTTGTATGGAAGTACAAACACTAGATAAAACTATTTTCTAAAAATATAAATATATATTTCTGACAACATGAAAATATAGTCGACTGAACAATTTCTCACACGAATATCACCATCCTTCACTGAATTGTTATGATACTGATCTGAATCATCAGGAAACATATATGTTTTGAAGCTGTAACAAAATTCTTTTGTTGGTAAGAGACTATTGACCACTAGTGAAGTCTGCAATTGCATCCATTTCCTGCTGCAAAAGAAGGGCATCAATGAAATAGTCTAAACTCTCTCCCTGCATCACATCACTGATTGAATGATGAGTAAACCCTATCCTGTGATCCGTAACTCTCCCTTGTGGAAAGTTGTATGTACGTATACGTTCAGATCTATCTCCACTACCAATCTGCGTCAAACAAAGGGTGTCAAACATTTTTGATAAAAGAACCAATTCAAATACTATAATCACATAAAACCTAAATTTTGTTATTACCTGCTCGGATCTTAGCTTGGATCTACTGTTTTGAACTCTACTTCTCTCTATCTCAAATAGTCTTGCGCACAATACTTTTAGCGCTTTTGCCTTGTTCTATCAAACGAAATGAAACGAATACAAAAATCAACTCCAAGAATACATTAGATTGCAGTAAGTTTATTGAAATAATTATTAACCATATGTTGTGAGCGTTCATCTTGTATAGCAACCATGAGGCCAGTTGGAATATGGGTGATCCTAACAGCACTATTAGTAGTATTTGCATGCTGACCACCAGATCCACCAGACCTGTACGTGTCAATTCTCAAGTCCTCGTTCTTCAGTTGAACATCTACCTGCAAAACAACACTTTGATCATATATCCATCTACGTGTACGACGAATTACACGTCTTAAAATACTTCAGATAATAGAAGGTTAACATAATGATTTAGTAAAATCACCTCATTTGCCTGGGGAAGGATAGCAACAGAAACGGCACTCGTATGAACACGTCCAGACTTTTCAGTGATGGGAACTCGCTGCAACATAAAAAATAAAAAATTGGCTAAAAGATAATGTTTCATGTTAAAGTCAGTCACTTCGCTAATAAAAAGAGGTAAAACCTGCACTCTATGAACTCCACTCTCAAATTTAAGTTTTCCATAGACATCCGGCCCAGATATTGCAGCACTCGCTTCCTGCCAGCAAAACAAAATACACTCATTATGCATATCTATTATCACACTTCATGTAATGCTACTCAAATAAGATGTAAGCGACCTTAAATCCTTTCATATTTGAGTCTGTGACATCTACCACCTCAAACTTCCAACCCTTTTTCAGGGAGTATCTTTCGTACCTGGTATGATTTAAAAATCAAAAGCCAAACCTCAATGGAACATTTTTATATCTCGCTCAGAAAAGATCTAAACATTACATTTTGAAGATGTCCATTGCAAACAGAGAAGCCTCTTCCCCTCCAGTTCCTGATGGAAAAAAAAAAAAAAACTTGATTGCGTAAGATTTGGAAGAATGCTCAGAAACACTGTAATCATTGGTTATTCTGTTACCTGCTCTAACTTCCAAAATGCAACCCCTCTCATCGGCATCGTCCTTGGGCAGTAACGACTTAAGCAGCAGATTATGCACCTTTTGTTCTTCTTTTAAGGCCTGCTCCAGTTCTTCATATGCCATGGCCTGCATGTCTTTATCTTCTTCACAATCACCCACTAGTGATTTCAAACTTCTAATCTCCTAAAACAAACAGCATCAACATCAGGGCCACACATAATGGAAGAATACAAATAAGTTACAAGGTTAATTATGGTTGGATCAATCCCAATCCACCTGACTCTCAAACCGAATAGAACTCCGTGAATCTAACCACAGATTAGTCAATTGGACTAATTAGACCAGCTTCGGTAAGACCTAATAAGCAATAATTTGTTACTAAGTTTAATCAGTTATATAAAGGGGAGAAATCTGGGTTAGTGTTACCCATTAATGTGGGACTCGGTCACTCAACCGAATAATATCTTGGCCTCAGCCATACCGAACCCAAACACAAACCTGTTGATCAGAATTTCAAATGGGTCTTGCAGGTTATTCGGTGGACCTGAACTATAAGCACTACTATTGATATCTGCAACCTTGGTATTGCAGAAATTTAAACCTTCAGATGCATCACATAATTTCACTGTTGCCTCATCATACAGTCTTTGTACCTATTCCATCAACCTTCTACATTATCCTCAATTACCCACGCCAGTAAATCAACAGTCATCACTCATCACACAAAGATGTTGTGACAATGTAACTAATGAGGGCCTTAATAGAAAGACATTGGATGAGGAAGTGTGTCTACAACAAGACGTTTTTCAAAAAGGACAATCCTTGAGTAGAGGCGCAAATGCTGATTAAGGACAAAAGCTCATTATTTCAAGCTAGTGAAGAATATTAACTTCTGTCTACTACCACCACACCGTCCACTGAATTTTTAATAAAGAAAATTGCAAATTCTGAAAGCTGGTTTATCTTACACAAACCCCCTAATCTTTTCTCTTTTTTGAAAATTTCTCACTTAAATCAATGCCGTGAGATGCTTTCTATGATAGCTATTTATTTATATGCCTAGGTCATCCAGTACATTTAAAAGTATCTACGACGGGTGAGGGTGGTTGCTCTGATCACACAATGAACTTTGACTTTCTCTGACTTGTATTGTACAAGTTATACCGTACACATCTTATTCCATAAAAGTTCCAAATTTAAAGTTTTAAGTTTTTGAAGAAATAGCCCTCATATTTGTGCTCCATTGAGCGGAATGGCCAATATACCTTGAATTTGGCATACTGACACCAAATGCAAAGTTAGGTGGTCTTTTTTGCATACCTGGGTGGCCCGTAGCCCTTTTCTATATTATCCCTAAAATGTCAGCCATTTATCTCAAAATCTTGAATATGCCTATTTCATTCTAAATTCACGGTTATATAATATCAACTTTGTGTTGAGGCCCATACAACTATGCAACCATACGACCAAAGGCTACTATTACCTGTGAAGTTTGTTTTTTAGACATAATCTAAGGCTACTCTTATATTAAATATCCCGAGATGCATGGGTGATGGGTCTAGAACCATGCAAATATATCTCATAGAAGGCAAGATAGTACCTTAAAGATGAGCAAAGCAAAAATGTTGCAGGGGTTTTGAGAGCCATTTGAAAAGGATATATTTAGTTTGTAAGCTTAAGCATTAATACCATAACAAAATATTTAGAAATCCAGTGACTTGATTATGAAAAGAGGAATGACACATAGAACGCTTATGTGAGGGCCATGAACTACACATACACACAATTAAATTGGACAGTAAATTATACTATTTATACTATATATCAAACGAGTAACAACATCAACTTCAAGCAGTAATCACTCAAAAGGAAAAGAAATCACCTTTTCTATGGTCCTCAACTTACTTATCAGATCCATTTTATCATTGAGGTTTTGTAGCTCCTTGTTGGCTCTTGAATACTCCGTTGGTGAGGTTTCTGGCTGTCTTTATTCAATATAGAAACAGATAGATGAGAGCATGATATTAGTATATAAACTCAACAATACAGAAAACTATAAGGAAATTTGTAAAATAAACAACTCAAAAGTACACAAACATACGTGTAGAAAAAATTACAATAAAGCTAATCATATGGGGATGATCTGACTTACCATTTTAATCATCATGTTTTGTGTGTGTCATAGCATTTCATTATACTTTTCATGAAACTAACATTTATATTTATGTTCTTGATATAAGAGTTGATTGATCTAACCTGATTAATGATGCCTTGAAGATAAGCATTTCTGTGCTCAATTGCAGACAATCTGTGCTCCATAATCTTGATTAGTTCAGCTGATGTTTGAGGTTGCAACTCCACCACTTTTTATATTATCAACAAAACTGATATAAGTATCAACACCAAAATCATAGGAGTATCATTTCATATAATTGTATATCCCATCTTCCCCAATTTGTGAAAGTGTATTAACATTCTTTAACTATGAACAAAAAATAAAATAAAAATAAATAGAGAGATAAAAGAATAAACCAGTAGAGTATTGGTGAAGAAAAAAAGAATAGGTTTTGGAGCGCAGATGAATATTATTATTGCCATTTCCACCGGAGAATGCACGAACCAAATTTCTGCACAAAATCCTAACACCCCCTCTCATATTCTTTTATTTCTATCGCATAGATTAGGGCTTCTAGTTTTTCAATTCAAGAATCCCTTTTAATTTTTAGGGTTGAGAATCAAATTCTTTGGCTTTTGGTTTCCTTTCCACAAAGTATTTAGTCGTGTGACTGGCACATGTCACTGTCAGTAACATTACACTTTGTTCCCGAGTCATCGTAAAAGAAAGCAGCGGAAAGATTTAAAAATAAAATGTTATTTTTGAGATTTTTAATAAAAATTTTTATCTTTATTCTTTTATATATATAATTAAATTAAAAGAGGATATAAAAGAGGAATTTTAGTCATTCATTATTTTTTATTATTTACAATATAATGATCTTAATTTCTTTCATATAACTACACTTTTGGTCCTCTAAAATTTTAATTTATTTATTAAAATTAAAAAATAAACCAAATAATTTATTCATTTATAAAAATTAAAGAATCTATAAACTATATAAAATATCGGTTACAATATTTTATTCATTTTACTAAAATTAAATTTGTCTCGCGTTATAGCGGGTCCATAAACTATATAAAAAAATTGACCAAATAAAAATTAAAAAAAAATCAGTCACGATATTTTATTCATTTTACTAAAATCCAATTCGTCCGGCATAAGAGTCTATAAACTATATAAAAAAATTGGTTACGATATTTTATAAATTTTACTAACTATATAAAAAATCGACAAAATAAAAATTAAAAAATCGGTCACGATATTTTATTCATTTATAAATATTCAATTCGTCCGGTGTTATCGCAACTCTATAGACTATATAAAAAAATCGACCAAATATTTCGCGCCTTGTCGCGGGTTTATAAACTATATGTAACACCCAGTTTTTTTTTTTTTTTTTTAACACTTTATTCAACAACATGAATAACATTTTCTATACATTGTTTACAAATTTTACAACATGAGTTTCCTCTTTCAAAAGACTCCCTCAATATCTGAGCATGATTTAACGGGAGTAAACACTTACTACCAGCCATAACAAGTACACCACTACTCCCGCTACGGCTATTTCCCAAGACCTTCCTTCCTTTTATTCAACCTACCTATATTACACAGCAACAACAGAATGGGTAAGCACACAAGCTTAGTAAGTAACAGAATCACTTTAACAGTATAAGATATAAATCTTATAAAACTCGGTAACCACTTATAATTACTTTGCCCAGTTAGGGCTTACACTCACACTGCTAGGCCGTTTATGATCACTCAACATAAAGAGGGCCAGTAACAACACTGTTAAGCCATTTATGACCACTCAGCATAAAGAGGGCTAACATTCACACTGCTAAGCAATTTATGACCACTCAGCATAAAGAGGGCTAATATTCACACTGCTAAGCAATTTATGACCACTCAGCATAAAGAGGGCTAATATTCACACTGCTAAGCCATTTATGACCACTCAGCATAAAGAGGGCTAATATTCACACTGCTAAGCCATTTATGACCACTCAGCATAAAGAGGGCTAATATTCACACTGCTAAGCCATTTATGACCATTCAGTATAAAGAGGGCTAATATTCACACTGCTAAGCCATTTATGACCACTCAACATAAAGAGGATCGATAACACTTTAATCACTGAAACAATACAGTACACTCTAGTACTCCTGCCATCTGGATATTCTCATTCAATATATAACAATCTATTACTTACCTCGGGAATTACGTAGATGAATATCCTCGATTATCACATACCGAACACCGGTCTGTAAACCACATATAACACAATTAACTCTTTTATAAACTTAGCGACATTTTATTAAAGTCGCCACATCATGCGACACTATCATTAGTGTCTCAAAACAAGCTTACGCGACTTTATAATTAAAGTCGCACACCTCAAAGTCGCTTATGCGACTTTATCACTAAGTTCGCAGCCTGGAGTCGGCCTAGTGCGACTATATTATTAAAGTCGCTCCTGCGACTTTACCACTAAAGTGGCACGACGAACGGATCAGACCCCAAAATTCAAAATTCTCAAATTCAGACATGTAATACTCAAATTAATTCGTTCCAATCCGTTCAAAACACTTAATAACACTTACAACACATAATAATCGAAGCCTTACCTTCGATTCACGGTTCAATTGCTTCGATTTTCAACTTCAAGCTTGATTTCTCACTTTTTCTCTTTCTTTCCTCTGTTTCTCTCTCTAAACCGACTCCAGTAACTCGTTTTATGTTTCTGGAAATGTTTAGACGAATTTCGAGTATATATATCTCATCAATTACACTTTAGCTCCTCAATTTTATTCAATTCAATTCGTCACGCGACTTTATCATTAAAGCCGCATGCATCCACAAAGTCGCAGGTCACCACCAAAGCACTCAAACTTTTGATTTTTCAGCTATTTTTGGGATGTTACACTATATAAAAAAATTGACCACAAATCGACTACAATATTCTATTTATTTATAAAAATTAAATACGTCCTGCGTTATTGCGGGATGATGACCTAAGAGTATGAAATTGAATCGAAGAAGACGAAGACGAAAATAAAATCAAACTGAATCAACGGTGATTGCAAAGGAATGTGTGAGAAGATTGATTTGTTTATGAAAGATAATTAAGAAGATAGTGACGAGAAAATCGATTTATACGATGTATTCCTAATGGGTATTATTAATAATAGTTGTCAATAAAGGGTCCTACTATACATAGCCTCCTTTTCACCTCTCACACCTACTACCCGTCAAATTAATCACATTTTGTCTCCACTTTTCATTTTTCATCTCCTACTACCGTTCAAATCAATCACATCTTGTCTCCACTTTCCACTTTCCATCTCTGACCCTCTCTTACACATCTACTCTTGTCTCCCACTTTTCACTTTCCACCTCTAACCCCCTCCTACACATCCAATATTGTTTCCCACATTGACCTTTTATTTTTATAAAAGTAAATACTTTTTATAAATTTATCTTGTTACTTTTTAACTACTTTTTTTTTTTATAAAAAAAGACTTTTCTTAAAAAACTTAATTTTCATAAAATATGTAGTTTTAAAAAGGTATATTCTATAAAAAAAAATTTTATAAAACTTTCTTTTAAATTTGTTGAAAAATTTATTTTTCATAAATGCGTCTTTATAAAATAATACGACGTAGCTAAAGTAAAAGTATTAATAATGGGACCTGACTATAGTTAAAGTAATAATTATTTGACATGACTAAATCAGGGGTATTATTTGAAAATATAATCTCGAAAGTTTTTTTATATAAACACGTTAAAAGTTTATCAAACTCAGAAATTCATACAAACTCTTTCATTCACTAGATTATACAAATGTTTGTTGTTTGAAGCAACTAAATGTCGAGTTCTAATGGGAATGACACATATGTTTTTTTCTACTAATCATGTATAAGACTAAATCTTGTTTATATAGTTTGTGTCTTGGGCGTTTTTAAATTCTACTCATTTTTGTTATTTGAACTATAGGTTTTTAAATCTCGTAAAGATTTAATAAATTGGGTTCAAAGCGTTGCACATCGAAATGGTTACATTATAGTTACTAGAAGATCAAAAACGAAGTCAAGTGGCTATGTGTGTATAAAGTTGTACTTGTATGTGATCCTTGTGGTGTATACAAAAGTACACAAACGGAAACGTCTACTAAAATAGTTACTTCGAGAAAACCTAACTTTGCATTTGAATTGGCAGGACTTTATTCAAAAACTAATAATTTTTGGATGTTACGGGTGATATGTGATGAGCATAATCACCAACATGCACTTTATATGGAGGGTCACTCATTCGCAAAACAACTGACTGATGATGAACTTCGTTTCAGGTGTTTTGGAATATTTGAATGAAGTGTGGTTAAATAAATATAAAGAACTGTTTATGTCTTTATGGACAGACAAGGTTCTTAATTTTAGAAACCGTACATCCAACAGAGTTGAAAGCCAACATGCTTTTTTAAAGCTGCACCTTGGATCATCACACTCTAATTTGGATAGATTTGTATATTTTGTTGATCAAGTGATATGGAATCAGTATAGCATGATCAAGGAAAACTTGGAAAGAAGCATGATATTTGTTAACCCTAAACACAACACTATATGTTTCATCACTTAAGGGTGTTATTTTCAAAAACATAATAGATTTAATCTTTGGAGTACTTAAACGTTCTAATGGTCTTGAGCTAACTGTTGAATATTGTGGTTAGATATTGCGTACAAGTTGTGGGCTACCATGTGCGTACAAACTTGCGACACATTTCTTTATTATCAGGGATTGTGGTTTATATATTTAACTATATTATTATTATTATTTTTAATTTAATATTTAATAATTCAAGTGACTGGTATTATATTGCAATGCAGGTAAATATATACCAATTGAATTCGCTGACGTATTTGGAGGAAACTTGACTTTTTGTCGTCTACATCTATGCAAGATGATGATCTTACATGTGTGTTGAACTGGAGAAGCTAAAACAAAGTTTTCAAGAACACTCAAAGTTCGGAAAAACTAGTATTTTAAGAAATTAAAAGGAATATTTGATACAACTAATTTTGTTGTTCAACCGATCGTTTAGAAAATACATGTGGACGACTAAATTCACAAGATAAACAAAAAAAAACAAACCGCCTTAAGCCTAAAACTTCGTCCCCCCAAGCTAAGAACCACCAAGGTATAGTTTGTATGTAGATCCGAAACCCCTAAGGTATACTTCGTACGTGGATCCAGAACCACCAAAGTATAGTTCGTATATGGATCCGGAACCACCAAGGCATAGTTCGTATATGGATCCACAACCACCACAATATAGTCTCCATATGGATACGGAACCACCAAGCCTAGATCCGCTAATTAAAACAATCCATGATATCTTTCAAGCTTAAGTCAGGCAAATGCATAATGTTATGGGTGATGGAAACTGTGGATTCCGAGTAGTAGCTTTCTGGCTTGGTCTTGAGGAAAATGCATGGCCACGGATTCGTAGTGATTTGTTAAATAAAATTATTATGCATCAGGAGGATTATGCCAAAAAAAAATTATCTATGGTGATGAATAATATTCACTACTCCATCAATCACTTTGATTCAAGTATCGTCCTAATGACTGTTAGATGCGTATGCCCGACACATGTGCCATGATTGCGTCATGCCATAATGTAATTGTTCATTTTTTCTCCCATAGACAAAGTTCTACGTGGCTACCGCTTTGGTCTAGTCCGCCTGAGAACCCACAAAATGTCACATGGGCAATTGCACACATAAACGGTAACAACTATGTTTAAGTAAATCTACAAGGAAATTACTCGTTACCTATGATTTATCAAAGTTGGTCTAGATAAAAGGGAGATTGTGCAGCTGCATGAAAAACCTTGTATTCGATGAGAATATAATTTTAATGTAAGTTATCGCTAATTGTAATAGTTTGATTGAGTGTACAATCTTGTTTATTAAATATCGATTTTATCGAATTCGTTTAATACAAGATTAATGATTTTTTGTCTATTAAAACCAATATAAAAAAACAAGAAAATGACATAATTTGTGACATGGGGAAGGGGACAAGAAAATTGAGGGTGTGAAAAGAATCCCACATCAATAAAATGTGTACGGTGACAAAATTACCCCTAAGCCTTTTAATTAAGTATCATGCAATGTACAATAAAATTAAATCTTAACTAATCTTGTTCGTGTTTTATATGATCCAAGGGTGTAAATTGACTTTTCATTCTTTAATTTTTTGATATTCTTCGATAAACTTTCCTCCTCGCAGAGGAGCTTATAAGTTTAACAAAAAAGATTATCCAAACACAAATAACTCATTGTTTGTCGGAAATCGTTATGATATTGGGTCATGGTTTTGAGTTCTAGGTTGTAAAAATTAGTTAAAGTGGTCATTTGTTTCACTAACTTTGACACGTTCAAATTGGTATTGCAACACCATGTGTGTGTGGTTTGACAAGAAATATGTTTGTGATGGATACCTCCACCACGTTGTGATGGACACTCCATTGCATCGCAATGGTAGTGGTTTTCATGTTTGATGCTCTTAAGTACAATTTGTTTCCATTGCGTACAATATCGATATGTTTAACATATAGAGTCAATGTGTACATTTAAAATAGTTATTACATTTTTAAAATCAATACGCGTGTTTCAAGTGAAAAAAAGTGCTAACACTCTACTTTTATGATATTGCCTTTTGTATCACCGGTTTTAACTAGTGATTTACTAGGCGTTGGTCCCTATAGTACATATTATGATAGTCTTGAAATTTTGATATCAATTGTTAGTCTCAATTATCACTTATGAACTAACTTATATGAGTTACAATGTATAGTTTGAATTGGAGAGAGGGGGAGGGGGGGGTCACTACAGTTTAATATTTAATTGTTTAAAACTTTTAATCAGGTTATTAATAAGTTTAAAATACTTGCTCGATTAACATAGTATTAATTGCAAGTATGAAAGCTGATAATAAGGAGTACAAACATCAATAACTTGAATGAGGAATTTATTAATCACAAATTATACCAAAGTATCGAATGCGGAAAAATCAAGTCAAAGCTTAAATTAATTCAATACAAGATTACAAGTTATTGTAGCACTCACCGGGAGAATAGTATAATCTAGCCAAGGCTAAAACTATTACTCAGTGACTCGATTTTGCGCTTAGACAAACTTTATCACTGACAAGCCAAGTGATAGATGCAAATCGGAGAGCGTCTAAGTACAATATGTCACTCTATTTATAGACAAAATATTTCCTGCAAATATCTCCTGAATTCTAGGAAAATGGAATGACACGTGTCAGTGTGTGACTGGCTTCCTTCTAACTGACAAACGGTTAAAAGGGAAAATTATGTGGTCCCTTTCGATCATGCTTCTTTCGTGTGTTTTTTTCCACCAATTATAACCAAGTTTGATGTCACACATTCCATCACTATAACTCTTGAAGGTTGCTGACGTTGAAGATTGATGACGCAATATTGATCAGACACCTCACACTAGGGAATTGTAACTTGAGTGATGCTTTATTCTTTTATTACTAAAGTCGCTAGAGGAGTAATAAGTTTCCTCACTTACTACGAGCTAACATGCTCTAGTAGAGTGAGTTGACTTGTTATCTTTTAGTGACCTCTCTTATTCTTTAGCAGCGACTGTTGTGTTTATTGTGTGAGTGAGTAAATATTTTCTGCATCATAAGCAAGCAAAATATACATAGTTGAGATTTATTCACTCAGTGATATTCTTCTTATGTAATGAGAGCTTGACTTCATCTTCCTAGCAGTGACTACTAGTGATCCAACTTATAGTTTAAGAGTTTTGACTTCATCATTTCCGATAATGTTCTCCAGTGACTAAGTTGGTCAGCGACAAGTGATCCAACAACTTCCATAGTCTTATTAGAAGTTTTAGGTATAGCAACTGAACTATACATAAAATATCTTTTGGATAACCTCCTTGTGTTTCATATACAGTTGTGTTAACTTCAATTTCTTCATTTCAACTAACAATTTAGAAGCGGAAAATCTTGTTGTTTAAGACAGATCGTTTCCCTTAGTCACCGGGAGGCTTCATCTTCTAAAGAAGGATCGTGAGAACCAAATGTTCTCACCAAAATATTCCTTGGTGAATTGGGCGAAAACTTAAACCTCCACAAACAATCTTTTATGGTTTTTCCGCTTCTCACAGCCGCTCTTTCCACACCTCCAGATATGTGGTGTCAAATCATCGCCCATTTCCTTATTTTTTCAATAATAGAGTTGGCTATCTCTGTGGCATCGATTGTACAAGTTCGTGAACCACGTACTTCCACGAATTACTCTTGAAACTCATCATGCTAGGAAACCGTTGTGTCTTTTACCTAATGCATGATGCCATTGCGAAGCCTTACCTTTCAACCGGATAGTCATTAGCTGAATCTTCATTTTTTATGTATTTTATTTATCACAAACATTTAAATGCACCGAAAAATCTAATTCTTATAGTCATTAAACATCTTAAACTCAATCTGAGTGAGCTGATTGATCAATTCCTTTTGTCCTTGGATTTGACGTTTCCCCATTGGAATAGGTAAATTGAGGCTCCAGACATTTAATTAAGGGTTTATTGATCCATAATGCGTTTAACTTTCACGTTTTTATATTGTATAGGGTAAACTTTGAAATTTTCTATCGTATGTGGTAAACTTTCAAAAACTCTCTATTGTATGTTGACCTGTCTTTTTTGGCATAAACAGAAAAGGAAACTTTTTTTTTTTGGAATGGATAAAAAAGGAAATATTACATACAATAGAGAAGTTTATAAGGTTTACCTCGTACAATAGAAAATTACAAAGTTAACCCCATACAATATAAAAACGTAAAAGTTAAACGCATCGCGAATCAATAAACCCTTTAATCAACGATAAGGAATTTAACTGCTTCTGAAATCTATCATGCTTAAGTCAATCTGCTTCGTTTCTACCATTAACACCGTGAAGTTGTTATTCAGACCTTTTATAGGTTCCTCATGAGGGCATAAAGGACGATCGATCTCCTCGTATTCCTTAACTGATTGTATGTTAGCGATTCAAGCCATAAATAGGCGGTAGTAAATTGCTCCGACACCACTAATAAGCACACGCTTAAATAAATGCAAAGAACAACTCAAATTAGGGGCTAAACACGCAGGAAAAATTATGACGATAATATATTTCATTCGATTATATGGTAGTTACCATCTACACTCAATTAGACACACTTATATACTACTACAACTATAATGCGATTACATGATTAAGAATCAATTGACCTGCCACCTGTCAAGTATAGGTTTCTCCTTATTTATTTTTACTAGAACTAGAATGAACAAAACGACTTTTACTACTAAAATAGTCTGTATCATGTAAAAGTTCAAGAACCGAGAGGGAAAGATTTTTTGAAGAACACTAGAATTGTTGTTCGTTCCTCTGTCTGAATTATAGGTGGAAGAAAAAAAAGCGGCTTAATAACAGAGTTAAAAGAAGTTATTTTAGTGGGGGCTGACCTACAAACACTTGCTACTGACTTGCCCAAGTTATGATAACAAAAACAATATCCTTACATATATTACTTAAAAATAAAAAATAAAAAATAAAAATAGTTAAAGAGGCTGAACTGTATAATATACTTTCAAAGTTAGTACACAGTACTAATATTTAATAATAACTAAATAGGGGGAAAAAAGGCTCATACTTGACTAACTATTAATCGATGCTTACAATAAAGAAATACTATACAAGTATAAGATGCTTTTCCCCCTCCATCAGAAGACTTGACAGGGAAGATCTATCTAATCTAATGCTTATAAAAACTTCTACACTCTTCAAAACTAGAATAAAAGGGGTTTCACGATCTCTCTATCATACTATAATCTTGTAGATCTCATGAAAACTCTTATATCTTAACCTGCGTAGACCTTCTTGAAATCCCCACTTAACCTCTGTATATGACATCCTAAACATCACCATCCAACATAGATCTTTGTTTTCCAAATAATTAGATAGTTTTTATCTCATGTTACATATCAAAGCTTTGAAATGCCAAGTATTGTCTACCGAAATTGTAAAATCTTGAAGAAATAATTTTTACATTAGGGATTTATCTACAAATAAAAAATCATGCAACGAACAACTGTAATAATTATGCCAAAGATATAAGTAAAGCAATTTAAATAAAAATCTAGTTATAAAACATAAAGTATCAACTCCTAAACTCTGACAGTACTACTTATAACATCTATCACCACCAATCATTGATCAAGGTTATGATCCAATCCAATCAACCCGGGCATGAAAGGTTCACCACTCTGTTGCAGCCATGGTTCGCCATCAATGTAACTGGCAACAATCAATGCTTGTGCCTGAACATTGTCATTACTTAGTGTAGAGTCTAAATCACTTCACCCTCTTCTCTAGACTCCGACCCAGTCCTATGTTATATACTCGAAAAACCCACACGTTTTCTGATTTTCTAGCGCTACCCTCATCACAAACTGTCTTCCCCTCAAGAAACACGAAATCAATGGTTTCAATGATGAGACACTGCTGACAGCTTTGGGTATCAAGCACTCAGGACTGGTGGAAGCTGAGAGTGAAAAGGTCCTTGATGATATTGAAGTGCCTTTGAGGGTTTTTCTATATCCATTCGTTTTAAAAAGTTGATCTTATTCATATAACCCAAAAATTGATAAAGATATAAATGGAGTTTTGATTTATCAAAACAAGAATATGGCATTAGAATGAAGCCTTTGCTTTTACACAACACTTGCAAAATCGATACAATTAAACCTCAATTGTGCCATTTACCTAGAGCAGCAAACCATATGCTTTGTATCCAAAGACACGTAACTTTTTATTACGACAACAACAAATGTACATGACAACATAATTACTATAATGCATGTATGTAGGCTTGTATATGTAACCTCAAGGAAGAAAAGGGTTATGCGACGGGTAGGCCTCTTTCTGTCTTCGGTAAGCCCTGAAAAAAAGGTAAAAGAAAAAAAGATCATCTCGTCAATTAATTTGCTTCCTTGTTAGCAATTGCAAAAATTAAACATTGATAAAGGTAAAGTGAATCACCTAGTAGCACTGGATCCACCAAGTGCAACAGTTCCTAAAACAATGAATAGAAACGGGATTCGAATCAATGCATGGTTTTTACTTCCTCCATTTGTCCTCGGGACTCCAGTTCTCACCACTCTTGAATGTGTGCCTCTTGTTGAATATGTACCTGTTGTCGTAAGAGTCAGTACTAGTTATATTTAACACTATATATGAATATAAACATTATTCACTTCATTATTTTATTCTAACATAATAATGTCAGTAACCTACTAAACTCACCTTTTATGGAATAACCACTAGTTAATCGATATGTTATTGTCCTAAAGCAGTGCTTTTGAATAGCGTTTTCAACTAGGTTATGCGACACGAAATAATAAGTTACTCTCGAACTAAATACTTCTTCCTCTTACAATAAGTAAATAAGTGGATAACATCCAAACATTCAAAACTGATTATCTGTGATTTGGAAATGCACAAACAAGATTATGACATAACCTCAACCCCTCCCCACCCCCCGCCCCCCTAATTCTTTGATGTAAGAGTCTATGAGACATAAGTAAACTATATTTGATCATAATTGCATTGCATATCATTAATAATGAATTATGTGTTATACATACATGTGTTACAAAACTGGAATCTCGGATGAGAATAATTATAATAGCAATGGAGCAAATCAACTTACCAGATTGTAAGCATGAGTAAGCTTCAGAAATCTGCCAAAAATGTAAAAAGAAACACAAAATATTATTAGAAATTTAAAGGAGTGATAAAAACAGAAATATGATGAGTACCAGTTTAAAATTGGATTCAGCCAGAGATCGCTGGGAAAGGGGGAAACGATCTGGATGAGTTTCTAATGCTTTTTTCTTGTAAGCTGCTTTCACCTGATTGTTTATATAACTCAACATCAAAATCAAAATAAAAACTGTAAGGAAATTAAAAAAGTTGTGTAAGTAATTTAATTAGTGACCTGAGATGATGAAGGTGTGGAATCGGGAAGAAACCCTAACAACGACTTCGCTTCTTCCCCAAGCATCTTCTAGGGTTCTTGCTGCTTACTCTCTGGCCTCTGCAAATGCAATCAAACTGTCGTGTCTTCATAACAACCAAACTCTTTCTCAACACTACATTTTATTAACCGGGGGAAAAGAAATTTTATTTGGTAATATCATTTCTACCCGATTAAATTTTAAAATATCATATATGGCATTATTAAACTCTTAAAATATTATTCAGATAATTAATTTAATCAATTTAACAGATCTTTAAAATTCATAATAATTATCAATAACTTTTAATCAAACAATAATATCCTTAATTTATCAAATACTCATTAAATTTAATGGGTTGAGTTTAGATGAGAATGAAAATTTTAATGACAATGAAAGAATGAATTATAGTCATTCATTTTGCAAAACTCAATTTTCCCTTAAAAGTTAAATATCTCACAAATGGCTAATCAAAAAATTATAAAAATTGCAACATAAAAATCAGCTTTCTTTTCTCTACGACTAAACATCCTTCATGATATACTTTTGACAATTTTTTTATTTATTTACTTTTTTTGGGTTGAAAACCAATAACACATATATTAGTGGTTGGTAACACATGTGTTACAAACAAATGTTACTTGCAACTAAAACATGTGTTACCAGCAGCTAACACATGTGTTACCAGTTTTCAAAACTCACCAAAAAATGAAAAGAAAAAAAAAAAACAAGTTCGTCGAAAGTATACCTTTTGAGATGTCTAATCGAATAGAAAAAAAATGCTGACTTTTATGGTGCAATTTTTATATTTTTTTGACTAGCCGTTTGTGAGATATTCAAATTTAAAAAATGTTGGGAGTATTACTATCTTGATGAAATGAATGGTTTAGATTGATTCCTTCATTCTCACCAAAAATTTCATTCTCATCTAAACTTAATTCTAAATTTAATATATAAATGTTTATCCTTTTTGCTTAATTAAAATAACCAAAATAAGAAAAGAGCACCAAGACTCAAACATAGTAAATCGGTCACACTAATGCATACATCCAATTAAACTGGCATGTTACATGTGCAATGCGACAATGATATCTTCATTTATGCATTTTTGTTACGTGTGATAGTATGTTCATTAAATAATATGTCATCGTCAAATAATAATATAAGATTTTTTTCATTATTTTATAGATAATATAATATTTCAATTGGTTAAATACAATCTCAATGTTGTACAATTAAATATAGATGTATTATCGTCGATTGTGCTTACATCCTTACTCTTTTTATTTTCTTTTAGTAAGGAATAGAGTTTTATTAACAATTTAATAAATAAGTAATATTAATTCTATGCTCCACTGAATATGTATTGAAAGGTAATATAATTTGTAAATAAACTTCTATAATTATCTTTTATATGGATAACTAAACGTTAATAGAGAACGTAAACTTTTTTTTCAATCTCAAATTCAACTTCTAGATAAATTCTACATTTAAAATTTCTTATACGTGATTAGAGATTAAATATTTGTTATTTTAATGGCATATATGCAATTCTTCCATATTTATAAGACTTTCTTAATTAAATAATGTACGTTTATAAGACTTTCTTTGTGTAATAATAAATAAAAATGTTTTTTAAACTTTTTTTTCAAATTCCAAACACCTATTATATACATACAATACTAGTCATTCTCACACACAAGTTTCACTATATATATTTATTTTACATAAAAATTATGTCAAACATTATCACTATTTTTCACACACAATTCGTACTTTTTAATTATTGTAATTTTAATTATTAATGTAACGTACTATATTTTTAATTATTGTAATTTTTATTATTAATACAAATTATTTTTTTAAATATTATAATTTTTATTATTAATATAAATGTATTTGTATTAATATTTAATAAATAACGTGACGCTGTAGTAGAATTCAGTCTTTAGTTCTAGGGCGTCAAGATAGGCAGTATTTAGTTCTGAATCAATCCTTAGTTCTCGTGCTGATGTGACACTAATGTGAAGGTCGGTCCTCAATCCTGAAAACGTCACAATATGAAGTGGTCTTAAAACATAATATTGTGTGGGATTTGTCATTGGAGATGTTTTAACTTACGTTTAGATACAACGTGAGATTATAAAAAATAAAAAGTAAAATAAAATAAGGGTTCGACGTACTTTCGTTGAATATGTTTCATAATACAATATTCATGTGTACATCTTTTACATCAGTTGCATTACTTTATTCTGGTCGGGTTATAAATAATGTCACACATGTATCTGTCAAAATAAGAGTTAGAAGTGTTAAAATAAATAAAAGTTATCCCTACTATCAACTATAGCTTACAGTTAGTTTTACCACGCATTCCGTGATCAAATAAGATGTTTTTGTATAAAAAAAGTCAACCATCTAGTTTATTATTAAAACTAGAAGTCGCATACTCACAATCAGTGTTTTAAAAACCGGTTCGACCGGGCCGGTCCGACCGGTTGAACCGGGATTTGGAGGTTTTCCGGCTCAAAATAAACCGGTTTTTAGGCAAAGTTGACCAAGTCAAGAACCGGCGGTTCGACCGGTTTTCGGGCGGTCCGACCGGTTTTTCGGGTGAGGTTGAACCGGTTTTTGACCAAATTGACTTTTTTTTTTTTGCAAACTTTGAAAGTTCATATTTTTTCACTCGAAAACTTTGATTGTTTCATTCTTTTTGAAAAAATCGGCTTCCTTGACTTTCAATTTTGTTAAATTATATTTTATTTTTACTTTTAAATGTACTTTAACCACTCATATATTGCTTCAAATTTCAAATTCATAAAATTTAAAGTCAATATGAAGTGTAATTAAACATTAACACTCAATCAATTTTGAAAAAAATTAAAAAATAGTAAAAAAGTCAAAAAGTCAACAACCGGTCCGACCAGCCGGTTCAACCGGTTCGACCGGTCCGACCGGAACCGATAAGATGACCGGTTCGATCAAAAAACCGGTTTTTAAAACATTGCTCACAATATGTGTACTTTGGATAACTATTTTGCACCCGAAAAGAATATAATGTATAAATCACAATACAAGTCAAGATAAAAGTCTTTCCATCTAGACTCGACATACAAAACAAAACCTCTTCCAGACAAGATTATCACTGTAGCTATGGATCTAATCTTGAAATAGATTAATTAAAACATTCTAGTAAAGAAAATAGACTATAGATGCAATGTTAACCGATGCTAACTGTCTGCAGGAGATAAAAACTCCATCATCTGCATCCCTCGTCCAGCAACTGCAATTTGATAACAGTTCCTTCCACACACTCTAACATCAAGTGCTTCTGGTTCTGGTACACTAACGATCAAATGTGCATGCTCACTTAATTTACCATCTACTGACACTTGCCAACAACGCACACGTTGATCAAGCCCAGTAGAGAAAACCCAATGCCCGTCTGTCCAAACACCTACACACAGATATCATACATAGTTAAGTCAAAAATGAGTGCAAAAACCGTAGGTTTTCAGTAACTGAATCTAGATAGTATGAAACATAATAAAATAAAGTTTCTAACTAAAATGATTCTACAGGAAGAGAGAAAGTTTCACCTTTTACAGCAGAACTATGAGCTGAGGCAATTTTGTCAGGGTGTGAAAATTCAATCTGGTACATCTTAGACGTTATCGTTTTATGTGTGAAATGCATTTCTGAAGTTGATCTATCAGAACGCGTCACATTAAAGCAAAAAGAGTGCAGTGCTTGATCATCACCGCCAGTAATAACATTGCAAGAGAAACAAGATTCATTATCTTTAGCAACATCTGAAACATGGAGACAATTCACTCCAGATTGGTGAACATTTTTCAGAACATGCAAAGGCTGTATCATATTTATTTCTTGCGAAGAACCTAGATTTGATGATGTTTGGTCTTGCTTATTATTTTCAGTGTTTTCTAAGGTTTTAGCGGTTTCAGCAGGTTTATCTTTAGAGGTGTCCGGTGACCGCCACTGTCGTCCACCTTGACTTCCTCTTCCAGTACGTGGTCTTCTCTGAAAGTTACTGCAATCTTCCTTGCGCAGGAGTGATATTTTTTGCATGAACGTTTCAACGGTTTCAGTTACATCCCAAAAGGCAATACTTCCATCTGTAGAACCACTAATAACCATAAACAGACTTCTCATCTGACTTTTATCTGAAAGAATAAACAAGCGTCTTTTACATAAAACAAAAAATTCGATAGAGTTACCATGAAGACATACATATTTTGAAAAGCAAAAACCTTTAACATTTGGAAGTTTAGGAACAATGACGTGTTGCAATGACAGAACTGGTGATGCGGAAGGAACCAATAGCGCAATGTCAAACCTGCATTGGTCCAAAAAGAATGAGAATGATGTCTTCTTTGATTTTAAAAGAAAATGATACTGGTGTAAACTAAAATTGAAACGCAATTTGCACATATATAGCGATGCATACCAAAGGCGATGTGGTAATACTAAAGCCCTTAATGTAACTGTTGCATCTGAGCAAGCAACAACAATGAAACACACAGATGTCCTGTAATCAGAATAATGCAGCATCATTAATAATTTTCAATTGGTGGAGTTGAGCAATAACTAGATAATGATGGACACTTCTTGGATCTTACACCACCTTGAACCATATAGCTTCACAAGAAAAGCAGTCACAGCCAGGTATCGCCAGTCATTTTCAAGACCATCACTGCTGGAAATTTCTGTCATTTCTGGAGCATGCAAATTAGATGCACTTTCAGAACTCACATATGAACCATTACGATTTCCATTAGTTTTATCCTTCTTTGGTCCCTTCAATTTTGTGCCACTGTTTCTGATCGGAAAATCACTGGAAAGCCATTGAAACGACATTTCACTTTTAGGTCTTGAACTAATATTGCGCTTCCAAGCAGTTAATACCCTTTTTGCACCAACTGAAATCAGTAGGAACTGGTCTTCCTGATCGTCTATAGCTGTATCTTGATTTTTTATGTCCATCAATTCATCTGTAAGAGTATGTAGCTTGAGCACAGAGCAAAGAGACCGCACAGCTGATCCACCAACATGTTCTCCAAGCAATTTTGAAGCTGACCAATTATTAACACCTGAAGAATACCTGAGTGTATATATGCATTGTTAGCTACACATAAACTGAAAGAAGATAGTAATATGTTCAATTTGTTCTAACTAGCTGTACCTTGTCAACCTCACAGTTCCGTCTTCACACCCTGTTGCTATGAAACCCGAATGAAAAAGATGATCCTGCTTTTCATTTGAGCTGAAGTTCATATGATCAGCAATAAAACACAGTGAGTGCATCTCTCTGCCATGGAATTGCAGATGAAGATTCTGAGGATATATCCTGTCACTAGTTGGTACCCAGTACTTGTGCACATAAATTACTTCATCCTGTGATGAAATATACCCCTCTTTAGTTGGAGAGTGAATATTAAAATCGGTCTATTTTGTAGAAGAAAAAAAAAAGATGACTTCAACCACAAACCTTCACAAACGCAAAGCAATTCTTCATCTCTGGCACATCACCAAGAAAATAAGTATGAGGACGCCGCCATCCACCGCATGGAATTTCAGTTACCTGTTACAACCATTATTAAATATGCCTAATAGTAGGTCAAGATAGACAACAGACAGATGGGAAGTGAAAGAGAGAACCTTGGTCTCAGTCGACAGATTCCATATAATGAAATCACCTGACGCAAAGCCTATTGCATAGTCAGGATTATCATTGGGAATGAAAGATTGAACCAAACTCAGCTCTTTTACTTGTCTCATTCCAATAAATTCCATTTTTTGTTCATATTTATCATATTCTATATAGCATATGCATCCGTCTCCTCCGGTCTGAAAAAAAGTACCCCAGAAGATTAAAATGTTATATGCATTTCAAATCAAAGTTTCACCATTTCCATTAATTTATCTAAAAGAAACACTTGATGCTGGATCATACCGAGTGCAGTTCCAAATTACTTGGACTGGAACCATGGATGGAAACACTGCTAACACTAGATATGCCATGAGCTCCTTTGAAGTAATTTAAAGGACCAATATATGCAATCGAAGGAACAGTTGTATCGAGCAAAAGGTCTCTTGATAACGGAAATAAAACTAGATTACCACGGATATCCCCACAAACTAACACCTCTTCTTGAAATGACGCATCCAAGCATATAATCCTTGTAGAAAAGCATGATGTAAATTCTGCTACTAAAGATGCATATGTTTGTCCCGTTTCATATTCAGAAATGGACTGGACATTCCATAGCTTTAACCTTCCTCTAGGATCAGCGGTGAAGATGTAAGTTGGGCCCAAAGACTCGCACCAGAATGTTTCTAAAAGTTGCCTCTCAGCCTCAGCAGGCAAGGTTATGGAAAAATTGACTTTTGGTGTCGGCATACCAACAACTCTGACAACAGTTAGCCTTCCTTTACCATCTCCCAGAGCAATCCAGGTGTCCACAGAAGGAGTGCCACCTGGAAATACGCTCATAGAAACTATTGGAATATCCTCGTTGGCACGAAAAAGCTGAGTCCATACTGCATCAACAGTATCGGATATTATTTTAGCATGGTAGAGGACGCCATTGTTTGTGGCAACATAAAGCGCATCTTCACTTGCAAAATGCATACAACGTACATATTCGCTTTTGCTGCAGATGCAATGAAACAACTGAAATGTGATAAAGAAAACATATCTAAGATGTGTTATACTATATTGTGATACAGAACATACCTGTCCATTAGTGCGGTACGCTTTGAATTTGGAATTTGAATAGCATAGACTTGTTTTCCGTCATAGTGTTCCACGCCATTTCCATTGCATTTTTCCGAACCCATAGGTAAAGAAGAATGCAACTGATGCACTTTTACAGCAGAATCAAATCCAGCAGTAACAAGAAGAGAAGAGCTTGGGTCATACAAGCATCGCCATACTCCCCTCCCTCTGTACAACAAATAGTCAAATATACACAACTTTTTAGCCTTTCTTGCAAGAAAATGATACTTGCAAACAGTCTGCAATTTGTTTTGACTTACATGTGCTCCTTAATAATCCTAAGTTGAGTTCCATCCAGTCCCCAAACACGACATGTGCAGTCCTCGCCCACGGTGATAATTAACTGAAACCACCATTACCCCCATGCAGATAATTAATATATACTGCATGTTTAGTCAGCTATTTCCGTTCCATTTTACGACTAAATGTAAGAAGTACAGGTATTTCTAGTGGGCTTACAGAATCAGACATACAGCAATCCCAAACCCTAGCACTGTGACCAAATAGCACAGGCCCAATGGAACGAGAAACAGTCAACTCTGCAGCATTTTTGGAATCTCTTTTTCCAGGAACAACATCCCAGATACGAGCACTGCACTAAACACGCATCAAAGCAACACATTATTCCAACATTAATTTCGCTGCTCCAAAGATTATATAGTCAATACATGTCGAATATAAAGTTTGGGATCATAATTGACCTGCGATCATCAGAGACTGAAACCAGTCTTGATCCATCCAAAGACCACGTAATACGGAATATGGAACCTTTATGCCCACCCAGTCTACATACTGTCATAGCTTTGTACTGCCGATTGCAAACTCGATCATAGTCTTTATCAGGAGCGTCTGAACCACCACAAACAACTTTCCAGACTATAATCTGCCATAACCAATTTACAAACAAAATCTCAACTATTAAATATTCTGAAACAAAACAGAATATTAAGTGAAAGAATCAACAGTAATACTTCATTTGCATAAGGTAATTAAATTACAAGAATACAATCTTGTTAGATCAAGTATATTTTCCAGGCAATACAATTACCTCGTTAAAAATGGTACCCGATGCTACATGAAGAGAATCAATTTTGTCACCCCACATACGCATCGTATACAGAAGACATACATCTGTCAATAAAGGCGAAAAGTTCAAAACGAGAAACTAACACACATTATCTCCAACATTTGTAAGCTGAATGAAATCACTAACGTCATTACCATACCTGGAGAGCTAACCTGATAGCTGACTATAGATGATAACATGTCCCAGAAATACACCGAGTTATCGGTACATCCGATAGCAAGTAACTTACTCCCTTGAACTACACAATCCTACTACCAATCCACAAAGTAAATACATAATACATAAGTATATATAAGTATATACATACAGAAACTATATATGTTGTTGAAAAGAGAATTCACCTGTATGAAGCAGACATCGAGAATCCAGTGACCAAAATTAGGCAAAGATTGAGATGAGATTAGATTAACAAGTGTTTGTTTGTTGAGGTTATCATGCTCACGTGGCAATTGAACGTTGAATTGAAATAATTTGAGTTTGCGTTCTCCGAAAACAGCGACTGTGAAATTAAGTGAGGTATCTGTTGGTGGAAGTATTGTAATGCCGTGAACCCTAATTCCGTTGAAAACTTGAAATGAAGAGATCATGTTGGATGTAGTTAGGTCATAAAATAGCAGCTGTGAACCAGTTCCTAGTTTGATAGCAGAAAGTAAGTGTTAAATTGAATATAGATAAATCTATCTTTTTGTAATTATAATAATAATTTAAAGATGATAATTAAATGAAGAGAAGTTAACCAGCAAGGAGATATGGAAGTGAAGAAGATGGAGGAGGAAGGTTGAGAAAACAGAGAGCTGAGATTTCTCCGAGATACTGGCGGCTCTCCATTTTGCGGCGACGGAGACGGCGGCCGGCGTTTTTGTGCAGCAGAAAAAAGAGGACCGTAAGAATTAAGATGGTGGTTTGAACAATATGGAGGGGGAGGGAGGGGAATGTACGAATTCTGGTGGTTTGGGCCGGCCCAAAAGAGAAAAAGGATAATATTGGGAGGAAAGTGATACTGTCTTTCATAAAAAAACAAACAAAAAGTATATTGCGGTGAACGTGGATCGAACACGTGACCTTCAGATCTTCAGTCTGACGCTCTCCCAACTGAGCTATCCCCGCAACTGATGTTTGTTAATTACTACGCATATTATACTAATAACTATCGATACTGAACCCTTTTAAATCAGGTCACTAAATCTATGCAAGTATAAGTCACTAAATCATATTCAACTTATATTTGATATATTCACAACAATAACGATTAATACAAATATGATATTTGAAGTTAACACGATACAATTTTTTATAAATGAAATTGTGAAAGTTAATTTAAAAGATTTATCTTTTAATTATTAGTTATATAGTTGCACAAACTATCCTCTAACATTGATTGCTAGATAACTTAAGGTATAACAAAGTTGAAACTGGAACGAAAAACAAAAAGGAATAGAACCAGCAAAACTGAGAAAAAAAACACAATAACAAAATTTATGAAAAGCCTATCTTCTAACGACATCGAGGCAATATAACGACCAAAAATTAATATGTTGAGTTTATTTGAAATAAATTTTCTATATGATATGTGATTAGAGGTGTGTATGTCTTTGTTATTCTAATAAAATTTTATAACAAAAGTTATAACAGATGTTTTTTTATTTTATTGTTCGGTTATCTTATGTGTTAACTTCTACATAATATTATATAAGTGTAAATAATGTAATGATCTAAATCGAATTTCTTACGAATTGATGAGAATTGTGATTGAACAATTGATGAATACTGAGAGAATAATTTGAATTGTGAACTGTCATTAAACACACACAAGTTCTATAACCAAAAGGCTTACCAAGGGCTACATCTACAATATCCAAACTAGTATTTATACTCCTAACACTAACTTTAATTATTTATTCAAAAGCAATGTTTACAATCTATTTTTATTTCAAACAATCTCCCCCTAAATATAAACGTTGCTCGGATTGTCTTTAATTCAGATATATAACTTTGAAGCTTGAATGCTGAGAATTTTTTGAAAGTTGAATACAACGTTGAAGTGCACTTTCCTTTTGATGATCACGACTCAGCCTTTATCTTTGATGTTAGTTCTGGAACGCATTCTTGAAGATAAACCCTGTTATTCTTGATCTTCAACGACAACTTATAGTCTTCAATGTGTTGTTGGAATATTTCTCTTTGAAGCTCACACTTTAACAACACATTGTAATGATCTTGATTTCGAAAGTAGTTCAGAAGTTTCTCACGATTTAAGAGTATGCTTGTCTTGATATTTGGCTTATAGTAATATGTATCTCGAAAAGAATGCCTCAGAATCTTTATTTAATGACCAGTGATATATAAATTTAACATATCAATATAAAAAGAAATAATAATAGTAAAGATTGAATACATAGATTGATAACGTACTTTCACTTTTATTTTAATGTAGATAACGAACTAATTTGATAACCAAGGTAAGTAATATACTTGTAAAACTATGTCGATGCAGGTAATATGATTCATAACCAAGGTAATTAATATACTTGTAAAACTATGTTGATGTAGGTAATATGATTCATAAGTACATTACGTACCTTGAGAAAAATCATGTAAAGTACATTACTAATTGTAACATTTTTTAACGGTACACTACCTACCTTGGTAATAAAATCGGTTCGTTACCTACGTTAAAACAAAAGTGAAAGCACATTGCCAATCTATGCCTTTAACCCTAAAAGTAAATGTATACACCATAAGTCGTGCAAAGTAAATGTGTCACGATCTCTTCAAATAAGAGACCAAGAGATTTTGAAAGCGGTTTCCTTCGTAAAATCAACCAAAGAAAAATTGCAAGAGCTTAGGATATTTGGGTTTCATACACTTTTAGAGTTTGATTGTTTCAACACCGTTGTGTATATTCAGTTCAAGAGTTGGTGATCGTTTTAGTGAGGCTAGTACCGAATTACTTTGAAACATGGCGGCTTTGAACCCATGTGGTTCATTTTCTATGTTTGATGTATCTAAGTTAATAAGGTTGAATGAGTTGTATCCATATGATTTTGATAGTATGGATAAGATTGATCTTCAAAAAGAAGTTGACATGTACCATTACAATGTGCGAACATATGCAAAATTTGTTAACTTGAATGGCATTGCCGACCTTGCTCTAGTGATGGTAGAAACAAGGAAACATCTTTCTTATCGTCTGGTTTTTCGATTGTTGAAGCTAGCATTTGGTTTTACCCGTTGCATCCGCAACAATAGAGAGATGTTTTTCAGCGAAGATAGTAGAAAAGGAAGCACTTGCTAAACCCGTTGAAAAGCGAAGATAATAGAAACAAGGAAACATCTTTCGTATCGTCTGGTCCTATTGTGTTTTACCCGTTGAACGCTTGTGTAATTTATGTTGTAGAAAAGGAAGCACTTGCTAACGTTAAGGATGAGTAGTCCAATGTTTTCATAAGATGCACGGTCACACAAGAAAAGTATAAGATGTAGTTTGTTTAACGTTGTAAACATGATCAACTTTTTAGTGGTTTTTAACCTTTTTTATAGACTTATTTTAGGTACTTAAATAGTTGTATTTATGCAGTTTTTTGTAATTTGTTTGTTGCAATACTAATGTCGATTATGTACAGTTTTACTGCCATATGGTTGTTGCTTGCTTGGTTGGCACTTTGATGTTTTACAGTTTCTTAGTTGCTGTTTTGTTGGTCACTGTTTGCAGTTTCGCTGTTTAGATGTATCACCAAAACTGTTTTTATCCTAATTAATGGTTAGCAAAAACTGGCTACTGTTGTTTACTGATGCTGTTTTGTTCACTTAATGCTGTTTTTATGTTATTTATTACAATTTTATAGTTAGTATTAAAGTCGTATATGGTGTTGTTTATTTTTACATGAATCAGTTTCGTGATAATTTTAGTCCCCAACGACACAAATTCTTACGTCCACCCAATTGTGAATGCTTATGGTAATTAGACACGTGAGTTAAGACACGATGAGTAAACTCAAAGCGTTTTCTCTTCTTCATATCATTTACTTCTTCATCTTGCAATAACAATCATAAAATATTGGACTCTCTTGCAGATCATTATTTAAGGTCTCGATATATCAAAATATATTGCAAAGAAATAAATAGACAGAATGGAGGGATTAAAATATAAACAAAACTATGGTTAGTGGGTTTGATAGAAATGGACTATTTTCAACCCAATATTAACTAACTTCAAAAATAAACAAATGAGTTATAATTCAAATCTAACAAAGTTATTATGTAAGTTGCAAAAGGTTTACCAATGCATAATGATAAAATAGAAAACGAAGGGATAACAAATAACTAAAATCTCGGATGATTGAAATCAATCAAACCGTGAAAAAAACAATCGATGCATCTTGAATCCTAAATTACTGGATTACCATTAATTGATGCTACATACATACATACATACGCCCTCCAAACAAATCCATTTCTCCCTTCAATCAAATAACTTGGGAGAATTTAAAAACAACTAAACCATGGCTAATAAGGTCATCATATCCATCGTATCGTTAGTCTTGGTGGTCGGTTGCGTCCTCGGGGTCGTGCTCTTAATTGTCAAAAGCAGAAACTCGGATGATAATATCAACACGAGCACCAAAGCAGCAGACAGCATCTGCAAACCAACCGAGTACAAAGAGGCTTGCAACAAAGCGGTGAACGATGTTGCCAAGAACTCATCGGCCACCCATGAGGACTACATCCTTGCTGCCATTCGTGCAACAGCGGATGAATTGCAAAAGGCCCTTGAAAAGGCTACTGCCAAGAAGAAAGATTTGGGTGATGACAAAAAGGAATCCCATGGTGAACTCGAGACGTGTGAGAAAATGATAGGATACGCTGCTGATGAGCTCCAGCAGGTGCTTAAGGTTGTATCTGAAACAGAAGCAGTCTCATTAGCCGAGCAGATTGACCCAATCCTTGTTTGGTTGACTGCGATTCGTTCGTACCAGACAACATGCGTGGAAGAGATCAGAGATGAAAAACTCAAAAAGGACATGCAAGAAGGATTGCAAACGTCCAATGAGCTAACATTTAATGCTCAAAAGATTGTGTATAACGTGCTCGATATTCTTAAGGATATTGGAGTTGATTTGGGTGAGTTGAAACTCCCGTCTACTGGACATCGTAGGCTTCTCGACGAGGTTGATGAGATGGACCAACATGGGTTTCCATCGTGGGTCCCTACTATGGACCGCAAGCTTTTAGGAGCCAAGAAGGGTGGTGGTGGTGGAGCTAAAAAAGGGAAAGGCCAAGGGCTGTTCAAAACTCCACAACCTCCTCCTCTTCCACCAAATGCACCACCAAACGTAATTGTGGCTCAAGATGGAAGCGGAAAGTTTAAGAGCATCAAACAGGCTCTCAATGCTTATCCCCCGAATCAACAAGGAAGATATATAATCTATATTAAAGCTGGTACATACAACGAAGGACAAATCATCGTAGACAAAAGGATGAATAATGTGTATATGTATGGTGATGGTCGTGACAAGACTATAATTACCGGTAACCTAAACTTTGCAATTGCAAAAATTGGAACTTCCCAAACTGCCACGGTGGTTGCTCTCGGAGAACGATTCATGGCTAAGGGAATAGGGTTTAGAAACACAATTGGACCAGCAGGACATCAGGCGGTTGCGTTTCGATCTCAGTCTCCTCACACCGTTATGATGGATTGCAGTTTCGAGGGTTACCAGGACACATTGTACTACCACGCCCACGACCAGTTTTACAAGAATTGTGCTATTTCAGGAACAGTGGATTTTATATTTGGGGTTGGTCGGGCTTATATCCAGGACTCGGATATCTTCGTTCGAAAACCGGATCAAAATCAAGCCAGCATGGTGACAGCTGACGGAAGGATGAAAATGGAAGAAGCGGGAGGTGTGGTGCTCCATAATTGCAAGATCATGGCGGCCCCAGAGTTGGTTCCGGTAAAGGGACAATTTGCGACCTACCTAGGACGACCATGGAAACCAGCAGCGACGTCGATAATACTGATGTGTGACATTGGAGATCTGATCAAACCAGAGGGTTGGACGACATGGGAGTCACCAGAGGGGAAGAACAACCACATGACGTGTATGTTCAGGGAGTTTGGAAACAGGGGACCGGGTTCTAATATGGCAGGTAGGGTCAAATGGGCTGGCTTTAAGCCCATTACAAACGCGAAAGACGCACAAGGTTTTACAGTGGGCGCATTCTTGCAGGGAGGAACTTGGCTACCTCAAATGGGTGTTCAAGCTAAACTTGGGTTATAATAGATTAGTATTCTTCCATTGGGTACCAAGGCATGTAGCATCACTCTATTCTTCGATTATAAGTGTAATTATATTCTTAGGTGTCAAATGTTAGCGTTTTAATAGGTTGGTGTATGAACTAATATATCTTTTTGAAAGGAAACATTTTTTTGGGGGGGATTAGTATTAGAACTGTCATTTTGGTTCTTGTAGTTACTTTAGTCTGATTTCGAGCACACACATAAACCAAATAGTTTTAACTTGACATTCATTTTAGTCACTATACATCTAAAGATTGCATAGCTAAAAGAGGAAAAACGTAATCTGATACTAAAAACTGTATATAGCGATGCATACATCTGAAAAGTACAAGGAAAAGAATTAATTACATACATGTGGGTCTCATACGCCAACAGCTTACATCTACTTCTCAGTTCTCATTTGCTATAATCCTGTCACGAAAGAATTAGCTTATTTAGGAAATTGACAACTTGTATCCTTTGCCTACAACTCCATTTCGGCCATCAATCAATCTACAAGGAAAATGAGGACCACACAATATCAAGTTCTGTTTTTTTTTTTTGTTCACATGGGTCGTCACACTATAGAAGAATAGGAAGAAGCTAACCACCTAATAAATGCACGAGTAAACATCTTTGATAACATCGAGACTTTGGTTTTCACAAGCCAAACATATAGCCCATAACATGGAAGGTGAAATAAAGCAATGCCAAATTACCTGAAGATTGTAAAAGGATATTGGACATTGAAAAAAGAAAACAATATCAAGTGATAGATTCACTAAATAAACCACATTCAAACTTGTTTTTCTTTATAAGTTATGTAATCTTATTATTCATGCAAGTAATACTGCATATCTCTATTACTAATGTTAATTGCCAAAATGATGGTCCTCAGACATTCAACCTTTTACCGCATTTATAATCACATGGATTAAGATCAAGTGCTGGTTATCTATTGATTTATTATAACGTTCATATGTATATGGGTAAAGGATTCAACCCCGGCAAATTTTATATATCAAAAATAGGCGTGAGATGTGGGTTACCATATAAACTTAGTCCAACTCAAGCATGAGAGATTAAGTATATACATGACAGGCCATAATCACAAGACCTTATCAAAGTAGCACCAAAATGCCAAGCAACAATCCAATATAACCGCATAGAGAGACTTCAATAAAGTCAGCCCTCACTCACGAGGGACTTTGGAAGCTTCCAATTATCCACATCAGAGAGGCACGATTAGTAGAATTGTACAGAAATAAGAAAAGTCGAAAACTGACCACATCGATAATAGCCGCAACAATCTGCTCAACGATCTACTATCTACTGCCCTTTTTAAAGTGACGAGAATTACATTCTTGCCAAATAAAGTAAGCCGTCACCCCAAGCACTAGTTTAAATAAAGACAATACTAGGAACTCTCTTCCAAGCAACAATCGACTTTAACCAAGAAACCATATCTTCTAAGCGATTAGAAGTGAGATGTCATCATGAAAAGTATCTTACTTTCAACCAAACTTGAGAAGAAAAATAACACTCGAAAAATAAATAAGAGTGAGAATCCGGTAGTGTGCCACAAAGAGGATATCGAAGCAGGTTTAAGTTAGTGGCTAAACTGACATCCCATCGCCTCAACTAGTCTTGAGTCTTCAAGTTTCCTCCTAAAATCAACCATAAAATAATAGAATGTCGGGGAATACAAAGAGAAAGTCAGAAAATATGGGCCCAGTCAACCACATCAGTCCTTGGCGGATAGACTCCCACACATGGCGAATTCGGAACTCCACCAAGTCATTTGAAGAATCCTATGAAAACAACCTATCATGCTGATTAGAAAGAATCGGAGCATCAAGTTGGGCTAATGGCGGGTATCGTAGGGACCAAGAAGATGGCCATCTCCAATTTCTCATACTGTTCTTGAAAGTTAGTACATAAAACACATGCATTTACAACAGAGTCTAAGTTAAGTAATACATTATGCTTCTCAGCATCTAAGTTGGCCATGTATGCTATAAAGTCCTTTGAGTTCATGTTCTCAGTTGACACCAGTCGTACCACTCTTGTCTCTGAAGCAGGTACCTCTAACTCCGTCTCCTTCTCTGAGCTCTCCTCCAAATCTGTCTCAGCCTCGTCTTCCCCCTTTTCCTCAACAATAAAGGCCATAAACACCTGAGGTTCTTCAGCCTCTGAACTCAAATTATACGACCCATCCTGGTCTGAACTACTAGAGCTCTGGAATTAGTATTATTCCCTGAGTTATGATTGCTACTCGATGTCCCTTGATGAGAGTACCTTTACCCGTTTCTGATTCGAAGTCTGCTCCCTTTTTGGTCTCTGGCATTCCCTTGCGAAGTGCCCAAAACCATCACTGTTATAGCACTTGACATTAGTCTTGTCAAACCCGACCTTTCCACCGACAAACTTCCTACCAGTTCTATTCATGAACCTCTGCGCTCTCCTTGCAACCATGGCCATTTGCTATTGCAAGTCCGTTTCCTCTAACTCGTTAGGGTCTAGTTGGTCATAATCTTCGTTCACCATCACAGGATCCGTGACCTTACCCTTTATAAAGTTCTTATGAGATGCAATGAAAGATGCAAGCATAGCAACTTGATCTTCGACCGACTTTATACTCATAGACATTGACTTGAATATACTTGTAATTATAGATTGTGAATTCCTATCCTAGCCTGAGTCTTCAGATGATGCTACATAACAGAGATTGCTACCAGAATTTCTGATTGTCGAGTCTGTCTCAGCATCTCCAGTGAAAAACGTTGTTATTTCATTACTTGTGGATGCAGCGGAATCAGACCGTCAGTCTAATGTTCCACCTAAATTGCTCCGACTTGAGGATTACTATAGATGGAAGGATAGGTTTGAATCATACTGTACATTCCATGACTTGTCAATCTGGATGTGTATAAAAAATGGATACGCTGCACCTACTACTGTTGTTGAGAATGCTACTGTGGTTGTACCCTATCAGAGGATGAATGATAACCAGAAAAAGGAATTTGAAATTGAAAATAAGGCTCATTCTTCAATTAAGATGAGTCTTCCTAAGGAAATCAATCATCAGCTGAAATCTTTTCATACTGCTAAAGAGCTCTGGGTAGCTCTTTAGAAAAGATGTGAGGATAGTCCACAAGTTAAGGCTGGCAAGAAGAATCTTATGAAAAAGCAGTTTACTGTGTTTAAAGCTTTTAGAGAAGAAGATCTTGAAGCATATACCACTAGATACTACCACTTATTAAGTGAGCTAGGTGACCATGAGATTTTATATTCTGATGAGGAGAAAACCGACAAGTTTATAGACGGTTTACCTTCCAAATGGGAAATGCATGGAGTTATGCTCAAGGATAATGATGAGCGGTATGCTGCAATGACTCTGGAGCAGGTTATAGATAAGCTCAGAGGTTATGATTTCACTAATAAAACGAGAGATACAAATTATGATCAATTACAGAATCCTGGATTATATCATGGAAAGTCTATTCTCTCAAATGTTTCATCTAGTTTGACCACTGCTCTTAGTTGGTGAAACTGATGAAATTGGTGAAATGGTGACTGAGGATTTGTGCTTTATCGCATCATCTGGAAGACAAGCAAAAGGGAAACCCACTGAGAAGTCATCTCAAGAGCATCACAAGATGCCTATGAGTGTGAAATCTGCTGAACAACAACTATCTGTTCTGGCTTCTTTTGTTGCTTCCTATGAGAACTATATTCAGGGGAAGATCAATGATCCAGCTATGTTTGATGAATTTATGATCAGATTGATCCTGATGACCTTGAAGAAATGGATCTTCAGTGGCAACTAGCAATGGTGTCAAGAAGAGTTAAGAATTTCTTGAAGTGTACTGGTAGAAGGGTAGTAGGAAATCGACCAGGGTTTGACAAATCCAAGGTTAAGTGTTTTAACTGTCAAGGTTATGGACACTTTGCTTGGGAATGTCAACGACCAAAGGTTGATACTGGCAATGGAAGACAAGACTCGGGAAATACTTTAACATCCAAAGTCTTGGTGGTTCAGCAGCTGGATGGTTCTTATGATTAGTCTACTCAGTCTGAGAAAGCTCTTATAGCTGAAATAGATGATCAAGAGAAAACTGCTTAATCTACATCCTATATGCCAACTGATGTGGTATTTCAAGTTAAGGTGCTGGAGGTTGAAGTCAAAGCAAGTGATGAAGATGTGCTATACATCAACTCAACTGAAGATATGAGTCTAGATGAGTTTGTCGCACATATGGCAGAGGTTCAAACGGACAAGAAAAGAGTATGTCTTAACCTTCTTACTCTTGTTGATGTATGTTATTTAGTTAATAATTTGCAATCTCAGGTTAGTGTATTTGCAGAATCTCATAAAACCTTGACATTTGATCTTGAAATAGCTAACGATGATGTACGAAGGTTAGGTGAGGATAAACTAGCATTAAAAGAAAAGATTAAACTTGATGCTTCTGATAAAATCAATCTAAGAGATATCATAAATGAACAATGTGTTAAAATAGATGGGTTATATTTGAACTTGAAAGATCTAAATCAAAGTATTGCTAGTAAAGATAAGGAGTTATCTGAGTCAAAATTGAAGTTAGTTGAACTAAATCGTAAGTTTGAAAGTTATAAGACATCTTCTTTAACTTTGGATAAAATAATTAGCTCACAACGTAATGTAAAGGATGTGACTGGTTTAGGATAAAGTGATGTACCCCCACCTTTTAATTCAAATTACGCTACTACTTCTGTTGACTTAGAAATGACTGACGTTAATACTAAACCTGAGGAATTGTTAACTAAAAAGTCTGAAATTTCTGAAACACAGAAGGATGTTGTTAAAGATTCATCATCAGACATTAGTAAGAACAAACCATTCACTAAAGTACATGTTTTCTCGAGTGAAATGATGGTTGATACTAATGTAAATGATGTGGTTATTAATGAACAAGATAATTCACCTTTAGTGTTTTTAACTCAGACTAAGAAAGAGGGTGAAAAAGTGATTAAGTCTTGTAAGCAGATGTCTTGCTTCCAATTTCCTGATGATTCTGACATGCCGGTTACTTTTATTGCGGGTGGTATGGCTCGGATAGGTTATCCGGTGTCCCACGTGATCAGTACCGCAAGGTCTTTCTCACCAAGGTCTGGCGCTATCTGATGCACATTATGATTGTATGCCTGTCTGGCAGGAAGGCAGGGTTCAATGGAATGAGCTACTCTACCGCTTCTGCTATGCTTGCTCTCATCTACAACAAGCCGTACAACTTACATTTTCCGGATACTTGTTGATAATGCTCAGGCGGGTGATGGGAAGTGGGCTTTATACCCACGTTTTGTCCAATTATTGATCAACCACTTGCTCCCGGGTTTACCGGTGGCTCCGCACCACCAATTTCGACAAACGCCGATGAATACACGTATTTTCGTGGTGTCCGGTCAGTATGCAAGGGGTGCACCGGTCCCGCCTGATGTGCCTTTGTTCGGCCATTTGATAAATGAGGCCTATGTGCCTCCGGAGGGTGATAACTTTGACGATCTGGCTCCTGTTCAAAGGCCGCTTTCACCACCTCCTCAGGCACTTGTTCAACAACAAGCACCACTCCAACAACCACCGCATCAACCACAGCAACAAGCTCTGCATCCCGATCCTCAATATGATGACATTTTTAGGGATATTGATGAGTTATGCCCCTCTCCTCCCAGGTCGATAGGCAAAAGGCCCCGTGAGGATGTCACTTACATTGTCTCTGACGATATTCCAACATCCAGTCGTCCTCGCACCTCTTCTTCTGCAGGGCCTTCTGAAATACAGACTCCAGTGCAACCTCATCCGGATGTGATCAAGCAACTTTTGGAACGGATGGAGGCGATGCAAAAGACAGTGGACGATCAAGCTTCACTCATTCTGTCTCAAGCTGCACTGATAGAGACTCAAATCTCCCGGATTAATGATTTAGAAGATAAGTTTAGGGAGTTTGAGACCCGGTCAATTGGTCCGGGGGAGTCTGTTCCCTCTGGTCCATCAGTAGAACCAATTGGACCGGGGTCTGAGTGTGTAAATGAAGATGTAAATATTGACTTTTTGAGAAGATTTCATTACTGGGAACTAGATGCTCACACCAGTGAGGCAGTTTTGGTTTTTGTTCCTGATACAGAGCAACCTGAGAGGAACTCGTTGTACGGTTTAAAGAAAGCTCAATTTCGAGTGTTTGATCCTATGAGCTTGATAAATTTTTCATCAAAAGATTTGAGGAAACTATTTGATAATCTGATTCGCCTCAATGAAAGGAATGCTGTGAATAAGAAGATCGCATTTCAATTTCAGCAGATTGTCAATGTTTGTGTAACACATGGAATACATGCTGGCGGTGTATTTCCAACAGGCTGGGTTTGATTGAAGAGTTTGAAGACCAAGCTGAAGACACGGGGGAGTTTGTTGATGCATCTTAGTGTGTCTGTCAGTTGGTCAACTCTGTAATGTGTTTGTTAATGTAATTGAGTTAGTTAGAATTACATTTTATGTGTTATGCGACACAAGGCTTGTGTCGCATTAGTTGTAATTGCGACATAGTGTTATGTCGCATTAGTGATTTTAGCGACACAAGGCTTGTGTCGCATAAGTCGGCCAGATTAGTATAAATACATCTAATTACTTTGTAATTAGGTTAGACTTTTTGGAATATCATCTCTGCGTTTTGCTGCTGTAATTTTGATCAGAGAAATTGAGAAAAGTAATATAAAGCGATTGTTTAATTGTTCTTGATTGTTTAAGCTTTATATTTTGCGTATTTACCGTCCTACGATTTCCGCACGTGGGTTAAGTAACGATTTGATTAAAAGATCAGACTAAGGGATCTACACTAACCCTTTTGTTTCCATGTGTTTGTTCTTTATTTGTTGAACATCGTTCTAACCCGACTAAGAGGGCCCGCGCCTCTACATCTACTGATCCCAACTCAGAAGAGGCTACTAATCAGCTAATGGGCTTTGCAGCTCAGCTTATGCCAGAAGGCATACACCCATGGCTACGGTTTTCGATAAATCTCACCAATTATAATTCTTTTGCTCTTTTATATTACTATCTGGTCGATAAGGACATTGAGGCTCCCACGGTTGTAAACTGGGAACCATTGGAGACTGTGGGGTTTGCACCCGGGGTTCGGGAACTCTTAGTTCAGAGGTTCGAATATGGGGGCCAAATGATTGAGTTTACAGATTGGGAGCAGTTGTTTGCGATTGAAGCTCCTATGTTTAAGGAGATGATTTTAGAATTCCATTCCACCTTCACGCTTAATCGTACAGTGACCTCATCCAGGGATCGACAATTCATGAAATTTCGCCTAGGGGGTAAGGGACAATCAATGTCCATGGTGATGCTTGTGGATGCCCTTGGAATTTATTCAAGAGCTGATCTGGATAGTGACTTCTTCCCGGCCTATTTAGATTCAGGGGCTCGCATTGATACAGATGATGAAGACTTCATTACCGAAGATGTTTGGGAGGAGTTCAGTTCTACTAATTTTGTATACGGGGCATCTTAAAAGGATGAAAATGTATACATATCGTGTCCTTTCACGGTTTTTTGCCCATACCCATTCAGCGTCGTGAAAGTACCGAGAAAGTCACTCTTCCGGATTTGTGGTATCTAAACCACCTTCACCTACGTCGCCATGTTAACATTCCCTATGGAGTGGCACATTTTCTTTCTCATGCCGCCAGGGGTCTTCGGCCTCAAAGTCCAATCTACGGGGGCCACTATATCACACTCATTGCTCGACATTTAAGGGTTAACTTTACCCCCGCAGTGCCACTGACTCCTTTGAACCTTCCTGTTGGCGAAGTAGGCGTTCCTCTCTACAAATCTTGTCAGGTGATCTCTATTCAGAAGGGTCGTATCATACCCTTCCGCCATAACCCTCATCCACGCCGACGCCGTTCTCTTTCCCCACCTCCTGAGCGCTCGCCTTCACCACCACCACAGCAGCACAATGAGGTTCCTCATGTTCATCAGACTACCCCACCACCTCCCCCAGTTCAGCCCGATTATATAGCTGAGATTACTGCTGGTTTTCATGCTATGGGGACGCAGTTTGACAGATTTCAAACCTCTATAGATCGGATAGAGGATGAGGTTAATGTGTTGAGTGCCTGGCATGATGAGTATGCATATCGTCAGGCTTGTGTCGAGTCTGAGTTAGCTTGGTCTCTGCATAATCAGAAGCGTTTTTACGCTCAACAGCCGGATTTCCAGCCGACACACTATCATCAGCCGCCATATTGGGGTACTCCTGGTTCATCTCTTCCACCACCTCGATATGACCCAGATGCTGCTCTAGCCGCTCTTCAGCGCCAGCACCAGGAGCAGTATTCTGCGGGCTCTTCTGACCCGTAGACGCCTCAGTTTCCTTATGATGGTTTTCCATTTTGAGGCCTGCGTGCTCGTTTTCGACATTTAGTTTTTTTTTTTTTCTTTGCACTTATTGGTTGGATTTGGTTGTCTTTTCTGTTTAAACATTTACTTTTTTTTGTCTAGTTTAATGTTTGCTTTTATTTGTTGGTTCTTGTGCTTCAAGGTTCCGTTGATTGGATGCTTATGCTGGCAGTAAGTTCAGCGACATCCGTCTTCGGTCATGCTTCTTTTTTTTGCTCAAACCCCGGGGAAGTACTTGTTCCCTTATTTCCTTCCCGAACTTTTCGCATATTGCTTTCATTATTTTGTGCATTGAGGTCACTGCACAACTTAAGTGTGGGGGAGGGACGTGTTTTATACGGTTTTTACACTTGAATTTTTGCTTTAATAGATCATGAAAGGATAATGTTTAGCATAACTACTTTAGTTTCCTCCTCTTGCATAATATTTTGAGACGATTATACTGGAATTTGTTTAGTGACTTGCTTTAGGATTTAATGGAAACCGTTATAATCACCAGTCTGCTGATTTAAGTGTTATATGTGATAAGGAGGTAACTCGGGTACTAATTACACCCATTGTCCATGCTAACTTATAATCTGTAATTTTAGCCTAGATTAGTTTCGTTGATTACTGCTAAGTGTTGTTAGATTTAATTTCTCGAACATTGTGACTTTAATTTTGAGTTGAAGGATTCTTGGAATGTTGAAACTATACGTTGATACTAAATTAAGCAAAAGTGCATATATATCAATCTAAAAAAAAAAAGAGAGAGAGATAGAAATTGAACATGTGGTGCTTATATTGTTGAAGTTTGATTGTTTGTAATCATATATATGGCCTTTGGAACTTGGATAAGTAGACTCTTTGGAATGCTTGTCATTTAGCCACCTAAAGCCTTTCTCCGGCTTGGGATTGGTTGGGTTGAAATTATGATATATAGGTTTCATAGACAGTCATGGATTGCATTTAATTTAAACGAATCGGTTAAACCATATATGTGGCATTTGAGGTTCGGCCTATTAAACCCTTTGGGATGTTCATCATCTAGTTTTCTAAGACTTTTTTCCGGTCTGGACAAACTGGTCTAACGTTCGTTACATGGACCTCATAGAAAGTCACGGGTTTTATTTGTTAAAAATAATAATAATTGCTCGAGAGAACTTGATTGGTTGAAAACTGATGGTAGATTAATTCTAAGAATTTAGGAAGCTAAATTTTCTTGACACATATGTGAAAGAGCTTTGCATTATGACACTTAATTAGTCTAGTTGTTAATTTTACAGATTATCTAACTTGCTCATTTCACCATTCTAACCTGCCTTTCTACCTCCTTTGATATTCCACTTGGTGAAAGTTTCATCCTATTGCAAGTCTATAATAACGTGTATAATTCTCTCGGGTTTCTACTAATCCTAATTGTATACTAGACAATTACCTTGGAGTTGTTATTAGTATTAATAGATGAAACCAAACTAGTGTTTCCTGATTGCAATGAGGAGTGATCTTTATGTTTTAATCATGATTTGATTGAGGACAAACAAAGTTCAAGTGTGGGGGAATTTGATATTGCTCGATTTATACATGATAATATAATCCATTGTTCCTCGATTTTATTGATAATTCCTGTTAATTATTAGACTTTCGGTACTTAAAAGGATGAAAATGTATTCTCGGGTATTAGAAGTCGATCGCGAGGAAAAACGAGCGAAAAGTATCAAAGTGTGAAAAATTGCTGGAATTAAGCTTCACCCGTCCGGGTGATTGTGTCTGGGCGTGTGAAGAGTGTCCCGTCCGGGTGATTCTGATCAGAAAGTCTCCAGAGAGAATTCACCCGTCCGGGTGAGTCCGTACCCGTCCGGGTGATCTGGCCTTATTGTCCCGTCCGGGTAGCTGGTAATCAGAACTGGAGCCAAAAGACTTTCACCCGTCCGGGTAAGCCATTACTCGTCCGGGTGATCAGCAGTTCTAGGCGTTTTTTCTGCTTAAACCTAAAAACAAGAAAAACTTTAACCTATTCTTGGGTGGCCGTTTTCTCTCAATCCATAGACGATTTTTAGAGCTTTTGAAGATTCAAGACACTCGTCTACTCGGTTTGATTGCTAAATTGAAGATCAATCATCACAAACACTTTGTAATCTCTTTTATTCATTATTTTCCATTTAAAACCATGTTTAATTTGATTTCAATGTTTGATTTAGTTGTTCTTCGTTTGGTTATGGGCTAATCGCCCTTTCATTCACTTAGATGATGTGACTTATTGAGTAGGGGTGTTTATCTTTATTGTTTACATTGTTTCAATTTATGGTTAGCCGTAAAACCAATTGTAATTCAATTTATTTATCAATCTAATTTGTTGATAAGTTAGTCTTTGCTTATAGTGAACCGCTTCTGCAATTGCATTGATTTATTTTAATTATTTGACCATGAATGATTACTAGATGATAGTGACCGCTAGATTCTAAGCAACATATTTTGATTAAACTTAATTGTGATTGAATTAAACTTAACAAGGGACACTAACTTAAGTTTAGGTAATCAGTGAACGCAGATTACTAGGTTAAGTCGTGAATTGGCAAATTGAATTAGGATTTAATTCTATTAGAAACCCGGAGTGAAAGCAAAGGGATACTTCTAATCGAATGGTTGGGAGGAGTGAAAGCGAATCCTATTCCGAGTTAAATTTGTTTAAACAATGCTAAGTAAACTTGTTTTAACCAACACCCTGAAATAGATAGTGAGCTAGTCTAAGTGAATGTCGTTTTAATTGATATCTCTTCTATTTGATACTTAAGTATCCATCTGTTACTTGTTTTAATCCGTTTTACTTGCAAAGCAACAATTCGGTTGCAACCAAAACCTTATTTATTTTACTGTTTAGATTAATCGCTACTTTCATTACACTTTCGATTGCTTAGTCCTTTGGTTCGACTCGGACTTACTGAAACTACACTACTACGCAAAAAGGTCCACTGGCCGGTTGTGTGATAGTGATTTTGAGGTATTTTCTGGTATAAATTTTTATACTTGATTTCACACATCAATGTTCAGATCATAAACACGCAATTTTCCTATCACGTCATCAAGAGTCAGAGTCTTGTAATCAGCACTCTCCTTGATCATCAAAGTGTAAATGTCCCACTTTGATGGTAATAACTCATATTAAATTAAATATATACGTAAGTGGATTAAATAGTAATTAATTACAACTAATACTGTTAGTGAGTAAATAAATTTAATAATTAAATACTTACACCTTCAATTAATAATTATGAATTAATAAAAACAATAATAATAATCGTAATTGAAATTGAGATAGATACAGGTGAACGTGGAAATTATTCAAAGAAGTTGATAACCCTTAAACCAATTTTATCGGATGAAAACGTCGGTCATTCCGTTTATATAGAACGCACATTCCAAATTATTCATTCACTTCACATTCCAAAATCATTCATTCGTTTCAACAAATCGAACCACGTCTAAGAACATATATCTAGAAACAGGGAGATCAACACATACGTACCGAATCAAAACAGGAAGTTTGCGGTCAAGTTTAGATACGAACCCGGTCTCGTTTCAAAGGTAAATCTTAACCTAACTTGAATATTAATCTTTTATTAGACTTTATTGATCATCTAGTGTTCATATCATTGATTCAAACCAACCGAAACCAACCGTTAAAGTCACCGGTTGCGGTAACGATATCGGGAAGTTGCGGGTCTTAAATTATGCCGTGTATTAGTGAATCGAAACCTAAGAACTTATTGTAATACTCTATATCATAATAATCTATAATTAATTACGTAGAATCGAACTAGTCCAAATCGAAAGAGTACATTAAGAAATTGAGATGAATGTTTTCTGTACGTAGCCTCATGAAGAAGATGATTTTTAAGAGATTAATATATATTTACGTTTAGGTCCCTTGAGTATACGAACATGTTTATAAATAAAACCATGGTTAGTTGCTATCCTTCATTTAAATATTAAATATACTTGTTAGTATATCACTTCCAGGTTCTAGTAATGCATGTGGAAGTTATAATAATTAGATATACTTATTATTTTTGGAGGTCAATTGAAAGACAGAGGACTATTAGATAGATAAATGGTGAATTAAATTCCTAATTGTAATTATAAACATGAACTGTAAGCCTACTTTTTATTATAGCAATACTTAAGCATTTCATTTATCTATGTAAAATCGTTTACATTAAGTTGTCATGTTCAGATTTAAAATAAATTGAACATTTAAAATAGATTTAATTAAGGTCAGTGGACTATATTAAAATAAGTAACAACATTGGTTACTTCTTAACTTACCTAAAACTGATACTAGAAAATAATAAATACTGTAAAAGATTAAAAGTATATGTAAATAATAATTGGACTGGGGGTAAAACGAGGATATTGTAATCAAATGCTAAAGTTAGTTAAACTATTTTGTGTAGATCTTGTGAGAAATTGTGGAGTATATTTTCAATCTTGAGAACTTTAGACGCTTATTCAGGTACGGATGTCCGTACTCTTTTTTCAGCGTTATCTTGACATGCTTCTTTGATTATCATGTGATCTCTTTTGTTATTCATTGTGAAATATTTGCGCGTTCTGATTCCTTCTATTTGAGTTAAACTATTATTTGAGATTCTATATTGTGAAAACTTTTGAGAAAACTTGCGTGAAAAATGACTTTGGAAAACTTGGTGATTTATTGGTTTGCGAGCCTTTGTGATTCATTTGGTGTAGGTTCCATATGCATGGTGAATATAACATGGTGTGTGGTTGGTTTATATATTCACTGTGCGACCATAGAACCCTAGAATTTTGTAGACAAGAGATAGGTATACCGAGTCAACTACCTGTGGAGGTACCACAGGCTTGTCATTGTGGCGCCAATGACTTGGCACTATCCGTGGCGGTGGGATTAGTCCACGGCGTCTCCACTTTTGTTATATTATGTGATTGTGTGATTATGCTCGCGGGAGAGCTTTTGGATTATTTGGGAGGCGTATGGATGCATCCTAGGCAATGTTATGATTTGTGTAGTGCGGTTGTGTAGTGTAGTGCCATACACACCTTCCGATTTAGGGGAAACACCTAGAGTCATGACCAGTATGTGTTTGTGATATTATTTGGCACTGGTTTGGTTACTTTGTTTGTAGGGTACTCGGTATGAAATTAACCCAACCCCTCGTTGCTTCAGCCTTTATTTCATTTGTTTACTCTGGTGTAAGGGTGGTATTACTCGAAGGGTGATTTTGGAAAATTATATTATTTATTTCGTTTCATTCTTATATTGAGATATTATTACTGCTATACCTTGTTTCTGTCAAACATCCGCGCACTGAGCAATTTGCTCAGCCGCATTTTCTTTTTCTGCGGCAGGTAATCAGGGTACTATGGGATGAGTGAGAGAGCTTCAAGATCCTTGGAGATACCTTAGAGACCCACCTTTGATTTATTAGTCGGGATTATTTATTATTTTTAGATTTTTAAACTATCGTTGAGACACATTTATGGTTGCATTTAAACCTTGGTTATTTATTATTCTAAGAAAATTATTTTGACTTTAATCATTTAGTAATAAATGTGACCTTCTGTTTCATTATTGGAACGGGGGTGTTACAACTAATGGTATGAGAGCCAGGTTCCTTCTTGTAGATTGCCTTTAGGTGTGACCTGTGAGTTTTGGGTAGACGATGGGATAGGATTCTGCTTCCTTTATCTTGTACTCTACCGTCTTTCGTTTGATTCTAATAAACATCTATATTCATTCAAATTCTTCCGTTATAGATGCCTCCTAGAAGAAGTAGAACTGCGAACAATCGCAATAATGATACTAACAACAATAACGGCACGGGGAACATTGATCCAGTTATCCTTACCGCAGTTAATCAAGCAGTTGCAGCTGCTATTGCTCAGATTGTTCCTCAAGCAGTGACTGCTGCAATTCAGGCAAATCAGATAGGAAACAATAATGGGGTGAACAATGGGAATCCACTTGGTAATAATAATAATAAATCTGTTATTGGTGCGGGCGATACACTACCTACTCATCTGTTGCTGGAGAAGTTTCAGAAACAGAAACCCGAAGCGTTTCGTGGGGGTAAAACACCTTTAGATGCTGAGAACTGGATTTCACATTTAGAGAAGATATTTGATGTTCTGGGTTGTACTGAGAGTCAGAAGGTCCTAATGGCGACTTATAAGTTAGAAGGGGATGCTAATAGATGGTGGCAAGCAGTGAAAGCAGCAGGAGGAGATGGGTATGCAGAGGCTCTAGCATGGCGTGATTTTCTTGAAGTGTTTTATCAGCACTACTTTCCTATTGCCGACAGAGAAGCGTATAAACGAGAGTACCTTAACATTCGACAGAATCCTCGTGAGTCCATTAATGCTTTCATGGAACGTTTTATTAGAGTGGCTGACATCGCCGGTAGTTCAGCAGGGACGGCAGCGGAGCAAGCAGAGAATTTTAAGTGGGGTTCGCTTTTTGAGCATAGGCGACAAATAGTTACCAATAGGTATGAGACCATATCTGATGTGGCCAACGCTGCTAAAACTCTAGAGTTGGAACGAGCGGACTTTCTCGCGCATCAGGCTGGTAACAGTAGGAAGAGAAACAGAGATGAAGACTACTATGGGTCGGGTTCAGACCGTCATGGTAAATTTCAATCAGGGTATCAGCGTGACTTTGGGGATCGATCTCGTAGTAATCAATCAAGACAGTCGCAAGGGGATAGATCGTATCAGAATAGGGGTAACGGTATTGGTCAGAGACAGTGGCAGAGTCAGAGGTCTTATCAGACTCGGGGAAATAATTATGGGCAAGCAGTTCAAGGTTCAGCAAAGCAATCGGGTTCAGCTGATAGAAACAACCCAAACAGGATTCCAATTCTGGCATGTTCGAAATGCGGGGCTAACCATCCAGGAAGGCCTTGTTATAGGGAGTCGGGAGCGTGCTTCAATTGTGGTCAGCAGGGACATATGGCCAAAGATTGTACTAATCCGAGGAAAGGGGGTAATGATACGCACACCAACAATGGTAGAGTTTTCACGATGACTACACGTCAGGCTGCACGAGCTCAAGGTACCGTTTCTGGCATTCTTACTTTGCATGGTATTAAGGCTCATGTATTATTTGATACTGGTGCTACTCATTCAGTTATATCGTCATCTTTTGCTCAACGTGTTAATATGCATTCTTCTGTGTTACATCCACCTATTTGTATTGCTACCCCTATGGGTAATTCTGTGACTATTACTAGCGTGTATCTTGAGTGTCCTTTATCGATTGAAAATAATGTTCTTCAAGCCCAATTACTTCCTATGGAGATGCATGATTTTGACATTATCTTGGGAATGGATTGGCTATCTCCACACCACGCCCACGTTGACTGTCATGGTAAACGAATTGTGTTCGGAGATGCCGCCAAACCTAAGTTTGTGTATCAAGGAACATCACCAAGTGGACTAGTGAAAGTAATTTCTGCTATGAAAGCAAGGAAATTAATACGAAGCGGTTGTGAGGGGTATTTGGCAGCTATTCATGATACCTCAAAGAAGGAGGTTAGCATTGATGATCATCCGGTGGTTATAGAATTTCCAGACGTTTTTCCCGAAGAGCTCCCTGGATTGCCACCAGAAAGGGAGGTTGAATTTACAATTGAACTTGTTCCTGGTGCTGAACCTATCTCTAAGGCACCTTACCGAATGGCACCTTTAGAGTTGCAGGAATTGAAAGAGCAGTTGCAAGAGTTGTTGGACCGTGGCTTCATAAGACCGAGTGTATCTCCCTGGGGTGCTCCAGTCTTGTTTGTGAAAAAGAAAGATGGATCTATGAGGTTGTGCATCGACTACAGAGAGCTGAATCAAGTCACTATCAGAAACAGATATCCTTTGCCACGTATCGACGACTTGTTTGATCAACTTCAAGGAGCAAAGTATTTCTCGAAGATAGATTTGAGATCTGGTTATCATCAGCTGCGGGTGAGATCGGAAGATATTCCTAAGACAGCATTTCGTACTCGTTATGGGCATTACGAATTTTTGGTGATGCCATTCGGGTTGACGAATGCTCCAGCTGTATTTATGGGTCTGATGAATCGCGTCTTTCACGATTATCTGGATAAATTTGTTGTGGTCTTCATTGATGATATTTTGGTTTACTCAAGGTCGAAAGAAGAACATGAAGAGCACTTGCGTATCACATTGGGAATCCTGCGAGAGAAGAAATTGTTTGCCAAATTTTCCAAATGTGAATTTTGGTTAGAACGTGTTGCCTTTCTCGGTCATGTGGTATCTGGAGATGGAATTGAAGTTGACCCAGCGAAGGTTGAGGCTGTTACTAATTGGCCAAGACCTAACTCAGTAACGGAAGTGAGAAGTTTCTTGGGTTTGGCTGGTTATTATCGTCGTTTTGTGGAAGGTTTTTCATCCTTAGCATTAGCTTTAACGCAATTAATCAAAAAGGGTGCAAAATTTGAATGGAATGATGAACGTGAGAAGTGCTTTGAGGAGTTGAAGAGGAGATTAGTGACTGCACCGATTCTTGCTGTGCCAGAGGGAACCGGTGGATTCCAGGTTTATAGTGATGCCTCTAATAAAGGGTTGGGTTGTGTTCTTATGCAACATGGGAAAGTGATAGCATATGCTTCGAGACAGTTAAAGCCTTATGAGAAGAATTACCCTACACACGATTTGGAACTTGCTGCGGTCGTGTTCGCTTTGAAGATTTGGAGGTACTACGTGTACGGCGAGACTTGTGATATCTTCACTGATCACAAGAGTCTTAAGTACATTTTCACGCAGAAAGAGCTTAATATGAGGCAGCAAAGATGGTTGGAACTTCTAAAAGATTATGATGCCAACATTCAGTATCATCCTGGGAAGGCAAATGTAGTTGCAGATGCCCTTAGCAGGAAGAGTTCGGGTAGCTTATCATGCCTTACTACTCAGCCGGAAATCATATCTGACTAGGAGCGTCTTGAGGTACACGTACACACTAAAGAAGCGGGTGGCATTATTGCTCAGTTGACAGTTGAATCTACTTTAGTGACACGAGTTAAAGAAGCCCAAAAGGAAGACGGGGAGTTGTGGGCCATTGTACAAAACTTAGAGAACGATAAACAAAATGAGTTCCGTGTTGATGAGCATGAAGTTGTGTGGCAAGGTAATAGATTATGTGTTCCTAATGATGCAGAGATTCGAGAAGCATTACTGACAGAGGCTCATAGTTCTCCATTTTCTATTCATCCCGGTTCTGCAAAAATGTACCGAGATCTGAAGAAACATTTTTGGTGGAGTGGAATGAAGAAAGACGTTGCAGAGTTTGTGGCAAAATGTTTGACATGTCAGCAAGTGAAGATTGAGCATCAACGAGCTAGTGGTTTGTTACAGCAGCTAGATATCCCTGTTTGGAAGTGGGATGACATTACTATGGATTTGGTGACGGGCTTGCCAAAAACGTTTAGAAAGAATGATGCAATCTGGGTTGTAGTAGATCGTCTTACCAAATCAGCTCACTTCTTAGCTATTCATGAGACGTACTCTGCTAGTCAGTTGGCAGAAATATTTCAGAAGGAGATTGTTAGACTTCATGGCACCCCGGTGTCAATTGTTTCAAATAGAGATCCTCGTTTTACTTCACAGTTTTGGAAGGGGATTCAGAAAGCTTTCGGTACAAAGCTGAAATACAGCACCGCGTTTCATCCACAGACAGATGGTCAGTCGGAGAGGACCATTCAGACGTTAGAAGACATGTTGCGGGCTTGTGCTTTGGAGTGGACAGGAAGTTGGGATGATTATCTTTGTTTGGTTGAGTTTGCTTACAATAACAGCTGGCATGCAAGTATTGATATGGCACCTTATGAGATGTTTTATGGAAGGAAATGTAGAGCCCCGGTTTGTTGGAACGAGCCCGGTGAGAAAGTGATCGAAGGACCCGAGTTAGTTAGAGTTACTAATGAGAAAGTTGATGTGGCAAAACAAAAGTTGAAGGAAGCTCGCACACGTCAGAAAAGCTATGCTGATAAGCATCGGAGAGCACTCGAATTTAAACCCGGTGATCATGTGTTTCTTAAAGTTTCACCTTTTAAGGGTGTTCATCGTTTTGGACTTAAAGGAAAACTTAGCCCGAGATTCGTTGGTCCATTTGAGATATTGGATAGAGTTGGTGAAGTTTCATATCGTCTAGCGTTACCCCCTGCATTGTCTCATGTGCATAATGTGTTTCACGTATCTACTTTACGAGGCTACAACTATTCTCCACTTCATGTTGTACAATACCCACTCCATAAGATTCGCGAAGATCTCTCGTGTGAGGAGGAAGCTCAGGAAATTCTAGCTCGTGAGGAACGAGTACTTCGTAAGAAAACGATCCCTTATGTCAAAGTCTTGTGGAGGAATCATTCAGAACGAGAAGCGACTTGGGAACTAGAAGAGTCTATTCGCGAACGTTACCCTCAACTATGTGCCTAAAGGTTAGATTCCAATTTCGTTGATTTCGGGGACGAAATCATTCTTTTAGGGGGATATGTTATAATAACCAGGAAGCTTAAATTATATGGCTAAATTTTATTATTGTCGATTTCGAGGACTAAAATCATTTTTAGGGGGATATGTTATAATAACTCATATTAAATTAAATATATACGTAAGTGGATTAAATAGTAATTAATTACAACTAATACTGTTAGTGAGTAAATAAATTTAATAATTAAATACTTACACCTTCAATTAATAATTATGAATTAATAAAAACAATAATAATAATCGTAATTGAATTGAGATAGATACAGGTGAACGTGGAAATTATTCAAAGAAGTTGATAACCCTTAAACCAATTTTATCGGATGAAAACGTCGGTCATTCCGTTTATATAGAACGCACATTCCAAATTATTCATTCACTTCACATTCCAAAATCATTCATTCGTTTCAACAAATCGAACCACGTCTAAGAACATATATCTAGAAACAGGGAGATCAACACATACGTACCGAATCAAAACAGGAAGTTTGCGGTCAAGTTTAGATACGAACCCGGTCTCGTTTCAAAGGTAAATCTTAACCTAACTTGAATATTAATCTTTTATTAGACTTTATTGATCATCTAGTGTTCATATCATTGATTCAAACCAACCGAAACCAACCGTTAAAGTCACCGGTTGCGGTAACGATATCGGGAAGTTGCGGGTCTTAAATTATGCCGTGTATTAGTGAATCGAAACCTAAGAACTTATTGTAATACTCTATATCATAATAATCTATAATTAATTACGTAGAATCGAACTAGTCCAAATCGAAAGAGTACATTAAGAAATTGAGATGAATGTTTTCTGTACGTAGCCTCATGAAGAAGATGATTTTTAAGAGATTAATATATATTTACGTTTAGGTCCCTTGAGTATACGAACATGTTTATAAATAAAACCATGGTTAGTTGCTATCCTTCATTTAAATATTAAATATACTTGTTAGTATATCACTTCCAGGTTCTAGTAATGCATGTGGAAGTTATAATAATTAGATATACTTATTATTTTTGGAGGTCAATTGAAAGACAGAGGACTATTAGATAGATAAATGGTGAATTAAATTCCTAATTGTAATTATAAACATGAACTGTAAGCCTACTTTTTATTATAGCAATACTTAAGCATTTCATTTATCTATGTAAAATCGTTTACATTAAGTTGTCATGTTCAGATTTAAAATAAATTGAACATTTAAAATAGATTTAATTAAGGTCAGTGGACTATATTAAAATAAGTAACAACATTGGTTACTTCTTAACTTACCTAAAACTGATACTAGAAAATAATAAATACTGTAAAAGATTAAAAGTATATGTAAATAATAATTGGACTGGGGGTAAAACGAGGATATTGTAATCAAATGCTAAAGTTAGTTAAACTATTTTGTGTAGATCTTGTGAGAAATTGTGGAGTATATTTTCAATCTTGAGAACTTTAGACGCTTATTCAGGTACGGATGTCCGTACTCTTTTTTCAGCGTTATCTTGACATGCTTCTTTGATTATCATGTGATCTCTTTTGTTATTCATTGTGAAATATTTGCGCGTTCTGATTCCTTCTATTTGAGTTAAACTATTATTTGAGATTCTATATTGTGAAAACTTTTGAGAAAACTTGCGTGAAAAATGACTTTGGAAAACTTGGTGATTTATTGGTTTGCGAGCCTTTGTGATTCATTTGGTGTAGGTTCCATATGCATGGTGAATATAACATGGTGTGTGGTTGGTTTATATATTCACTGTGCGACCATAGAACCCTAGAATTTTGTAGACAAGAGATAGGTATACCGAGTCAACTACCTGTGGAGGTACCACAGGCTTGTCATTGTGGCGCCAATGACTTGGCACTATCCGTGGCGGTGGGATTAGTCCACGGCGTCTCCACTTTTGTTATATTATGTGATTGTGTGATTATGCTCGCGGGAGAGCTTTTGGATTATTTGGGAGGCGTATGGATGCATCCTAGGCAATGTTATGATTTGTGTAGTGCGGTTGTGTAGTGTAGTGCCATACACACCTTCCGATTTAGGGGAAACACCTAGAGTCATGACCAGTATGTGTTTGTGATATTATTTGGCACTGGTTTGGTTACTTTGTTTGTAGGGTACTCGGTATGAAATTAACCCAACCCCTCGTTGCTTCAGCCTTTATTTCATTTGTTTACTCTGGTGTAAGGGTGGTATTACTCGAAGGGTGATTTTGGAAAATTATATTATTTATTTCGTTTCATTCTTATATTGAGATATTATTACTGCTATACCTTGTTTCTGTCAAACATCCGCGCACTGAGCAATTTGCTCAGCCGCATTTTCTTTTTCTGCGGCAGGTAATCAGGGTACTATGGGATGAGTGAGAGAGCTTCAAGATCCTTGGAGATACCTTAGAGACCCACCTTTGATTTATTAGTCGGGATTATTTATTATTTTTAGATTTTTAAACTATCGTTGAGACACATTTATGGTTGCATTTAAACCTTGGTTATTTATTATTCTAAGAAAATTATTTTGACTTTAATCATTTAGTAATAAATGTGACCTTCTGTTTCATTATTGGAACGGGGGTGTTACAACTAATGGTATGAGAGCCAGGTTCCTTCTTGTAGATTGCCTTTAGGTGTGACCTGTGAGTTTTGGGTAGACGATGGGATAGGATTCTGCTTCCTTTATTTTGTACTCTACCGTCTTTCGTTTGATTCTAATAAACATCTATATTCATTCAAATTCTTCCGTTATAGATGCCTCCTAGAAGAAGTAGAACTGCGAACAATCGCAATAATGATACTAACAACAATAACGGCACGGGGAACATTGATCCAGTTATCCTTACCGCAGTTAATCAAGCAGTTGCAGCTGCTATTGCTCAGATTGTTCCTCAAGCAGTGACTGCTGCAATTCAGGCAAATCAGATAGGAAACAATAATGGGGTGAACAATGGGAATCCACTTGGTAATAATAATAATAAATCTGTTATTGGTGCGGGCGATACACTACCTACTCATCTGTTGCTGGAGAAGTTTCAGAAACAGAAACCCGAAGCGTTTCGTGGGGGTAAAACACCTTTAGATGCTGAGAACTGGATTTCACATTTAGAGAAGATATTTGATGTTCTGGGTTGTACTGAGAGTCAGAAGGTCCTAATGGCGACTTATAAGTTAGAAGGGGATGCTAATAGATGGTGGCAAGCAGTGAAAGCAGCAGGAGGAGATGGGTATGCAGAGGCTCTAGCATGGCGTGATTTTCTTGAAGTGTTTTATCAGCACTACTTTCCTATTGCCGACAGAGAAGCGTATAAACGAGAGTACCTTAACATTCGACAGAATCCTCGTGAGTCCATTAATGCTTTCATGGAACGTTTTATTAGAGTGGCTGACATCGCCGGTAGTTCAGCAGGGACGGCAGCGGAGCAAGCAGAGAATTTTAAGTGGGGTTCGCTTTTTGAGCATAGGCGACAAATAGTTACCAATAGGTATGAGACCATATCTGATGTGGCCAACGCTGCTAAAACTCTAGAGTTGGAACGAGCGGACTTTCTCGCGCATCAGGCTGGTAACAGTAGGAAGAGAAACAGAGATGAAGACTACTATGGGTCGGGTTCAGACCGTCATGGTAAATTTCAATCAGGGTATCAGCGTGACTTTGGGGATCGATCTCGTAGTAATCAATCAAGACAGTCGCAAGGGGATAGATCGTATCAGAATAGGGGTAACGGTATTGGTCAGAGACAGTGGCAGAGTCAGAGGTCTTATCAGACTCGGGGAAATAATTATGGGCAAGCAGTTCAAGGTTCAGCAAAGCAATCGGGTTCAGCTGATAGAAACAACCCAAACAGGATTCCAATTCTGGCATGTTCGAAATGCGGGGCTAACCATCCAGGAAGGCCTTGTTATAGGGAGTCGGGAGCGTGCTTCAATTGTGGTCAGCAGGGACATATGGCCAAAGATTGTACTAATCCGAGGAAAGGGGGTAATGATACGCACACCAACAATGGTAGAGTTTTCACGATGACTACACGTCAGGCTGCACGAGCTCAAGGTACCGTTTCTGGCATTCTTACTTTGCATGGTATTAAGGCTCATGTATTATTTGATACTGGTGCTACTCATTCAGTTATATCGTCATCTTTTGCTCAACGTGTTAATATGCATTCTTCTGTGTTACATCCACCTATTTGTATTGCTACCCCTATGGGTAATTCTGTGACTATTACTAGCGTGTATCTTGAGTGTCCTTTATCGATTGAAAATAATGTTCTTCAAGCCCAATTACTTCCTATGGAGATGCATGATTTTGACATTATCTTGGGAATGGATTGGCTATCTCCACACCACGCCCACGTTGACTGTCATGGTAAACGAATTGTGTTCGGAGATGCCGCCAAACCTAAGTTTGTGTATCAAGGAACATCACCAAGTGGACTAGTGAAAGTAATTTCTGCTATGAAAGCAAGGAAATTAATACGAAGCGGTTGTGAGGGGTATTTGGCAGCTATTCATGATACCTCAAAGAAGGAGGTTAGCATTGATGATCATCCGGTGGTTATAGAATTTCCAGACGTTTTTCCCGAAGAGCTCCCTGGATTGCCACCAGAAAGGGAGGTTGAATTTACAATTGAACTTGTTCCTGGTGCTGAACCTATCTCTAAGGCACCTTACCGAATGGCACCTTTAGAGTTGCAGGAATTGAAAGAGCAGTTGCAAGAGTTGTTGGACCGTGGCTTCATAAGACCGAGTGTATCTCCCTGGGGTGCTCCAGTCTTGTTTGTGAAAAAGAAAGATGGATCTATGAGGTTGTGCATCGACTACAGAGAGCTGAATCAAGTCACTATCAGAAACAGATATCCTTTGCCACGTATCGACGACTTGTTTGATCAACTTCAAGGAGCAAAGTATTTCTCGAAGATAGATTTGAGATCTGGTTATCATCAGCTGCGGGTGAGATCGGAAGATATTCCTAAGACAGCATTTCGTACTCGTTATGGGCATTACGAATTTTTGGTGATGCCATTCGGGTTGACGAATGCTCCAGCTGTATTTATGGGTCTGATGAATCGCGTCTTTCACGATTATCTGGATAAATTTGTTGTGGTCTTCATTGATGATATTTTGGTTTACTCAAGGTCGAAAGAAGAACATGAAGAGCACTTGCGTATCACATTGGGAATCCTGCGAGAGAAGAAATTGTTTGCCAAATTTTCCAAATGTGAATTTTGGTTAGAACGTGTTGCCTTTCTCGGTCATGTGGTATCTGGAGATGGAATTGAAGTTGACCCAGCGAAGGTTGAGGCTGTTACTAATTGGCCAAGACCTAACTCAGTAACGGAAGTGAGAAGTTTCTTGGGTTTGGCTGGTTATTATCGTCGTTTTGTGGAAGGTTTTTCATCCTTAGCATTAGCTTTAACGCAATTAATCAAAAAGGGTGCAAAATTTGAATGGAATGATGAACGTGAGAAGTGCTTTGAGGAGTTGAAGAGGAGATTAGTGACTGCACCGATTCTTGCTGTGCCAGAGGGAACCGGTGGATTCCAGGTTTATAGTGATGCCTCTAATAAAGGGTTGGGTTGTGTTCTTATGCAACATGGGAAAGTGATAGCATATGCTTCGAGACAGTTAAAGCCTTATGAGAAGAATTACCCTACACACGATTTGGAACTTGCTGCGGTCGTGTTCGCTTTGAAGATTTGGAGGTACTACGTGTACGGCGAGACTTGTGATATCTTCACTGATCACAAGAGTCTTAAGTACATTTTCACGCAGAAAGAGCTTAATATGAGGCAGCAAAGATGGTTGGAACTTCTAAAAGATTATGATGCCAACATTCAGTATCATCCTGGGAAGGCAAATGTAGTTGCAGATGCCCTTAGCAGGAAGAGTTCGGGTAGCTTATCATGCCTTACTACTCAGCCGGAAATCATATCTGACTAGGAGCGTCTTGAGGTACACGTACACACTAAAGAAGCGGGTGGCATTATTGCTCAGTTGACAGTTGAATCTACTTTAGTGACACGAGTTAAAGAAGCCCAAAAGGAAGACGGGGAGTTGTGGGCCATTGTACAAAACTTAGAGAACGATAAACAAAATGAGTTCCGTGTTGATGAGCATGAAGTTGTGTGGCAAGGTAATAGATTATGTGTTCCTAATGATGCAGAGATTCGAGAAGCATTACTGACAGAGGCTCATAGTTCTCCATTTTCTATTCATCCCGGTTCTGCAAAAATGTACCGAGATCTGAAGAAACATTTTTGGTGGAGTGGAATGAAGAAAGACGTTGCAGAGTTTGTGGCAAAATGTTTGACATGTCAGCAAGTGAAGATTGAGCATCAACGAGCTAGTGGTTTGTTACAGCAGCTAGATATCCCTGTTTGGAAGTGGGATGACATTACTATGGATTTGGTGACGGGCTTGCCAAAAACGTTTAGAAAGAATGATGCAATCTGGGTTGTAGTAGATCGTCTTACCAAATCAGCTCACTTCTTAGCTATTCATGAGACGTACTCTGCTAGTCAGTTGGCAGAAATATTTCAGAAGGAGATTGTTAGACTTCATGGCACCCCGGTGTCAATTGTTTCAAATAGAGATCCTCGTTTTACTTCACAGTTTTGGAAGGGGATTCAGAAAGCTTTCGGTACAAAGCTGAAATACAGCACCGCGTTTCATCCACAGACAGATGGTCAGTCGGAGAGGACCATTCAGACGTTAGAAGACATGTTGCGGGCTTGTGCTTTGGAGTGGACAGGAAGTTGGGATGATTATCTTTGTTTGGTTGAGTTTGCTTACAATAACAGCTGGCATGCAAGTATTGATATGGCACCTTATGAGATGTTTTATGGAAGGAAATGTAGAGCCCCGGTTTGTTGGAACGAGCCCGGTGAGAAAGTGATCGAAGGACCCGAGTTAGTTAGAGTTACTAATGAGAAAGTTGATGTGGCAAAACAAAAGTTGAAGGAAGCTCGCACACGTCAGAAAAGCTATGCTGATAAGCATCGGAGAGCACTCGAATTTAAACCCGGTGATCATGTGTTTCTTAAAGTTTCACCTTTTAAGGGTGTTCATCGTTTTGGACTTAAAGGAAAACTTAGCCCGAGATTCGTTGGTCCATTTGAGATATTGGATAGAGTTGGTGAAGTTTCATATCGTCTAGCGTTACCCCCTGCATTGTCTCATGTGCATAATGTGTTTCACGTATCTACTTTACGAGGCTACAACTATTCTCCACTTCATGTTGTACAATACCCACTCCATAAGATTCGCGAAGATCTCTCGTGTGAGGAGGAAGCTCAGGAAATTCTAGCTCGTGAGGAACGAGTACTTCGTAAGAAAACGATCCCTTATGTCAAAGTCTTGTGGAGGAATCATTCAGAACGAGAAGCGACTTGGGAACTAGAAGAGTCTATTCGCGAACGTTACCCTCAACTATGTGCCTAAAGGTTAGATTCCAATTTCGTTGATTTCGGGGACGAAATCATTCTTTTAAGGGGATATGTTATAATAACCAGGAAGCTTAAATTATATGGCTAAATTTTATTATTGTCGATTTCGAGGACTAAAATCATTTTTAGGGGGATATGTTATAATAACTCATATTAAATTAAATATATACGTAAGTGGATTAAATAGTAATTAATTACAACTAATACTGTTAGTGAGTAAATAAATTTAATAATTAAATACTTACACCTTCAATTAATAATTATGAATTAATAAAAACAATAATAATAATCGTAATTGAATTGAGATAGATACAGGTGAACGTGGAAATTATTCAAAGAAGTTGATAACCCTTAAACCAATTTTATCGGATGAAAACGTCGGTCATTCCGTTTATATAGAACGCACATTCCAAATTATTCATTCACTTCACATTCCAAAATCATTCATTCGTTTCAACAAATCGAACCACGTCTAAGAACATATATCTAGAAACAGGGAGATCAACACATACGTACCGAATCAAAACAGGAAGTTTGCGGTCAAGTTTAGATACGAACCCGGTCTCGTTTCAAAGGTAAATCTTAACCTAACTTGAATATTAATCTTTTATTAGACTTTATTGATCATCTAGTGTTCATATCATTGATTCAAACCAACCGAAACCAACCGTTAAAGTCACCGGTTGCGGTAACGATATCGGGAAGTTGCGGGTCTTAAATTATGCCGTGTATTAGTGAATCGAAACCTAAGAACTTATTGTAATACTCTATATCATAATAATCTATAATTAATTACGTAGAATCGAACTAGTCCAAATCGAAAGAGTACATTAAGAAATTGAGATGAATGTTTTCTGTACGTAGCCTCACGAAGAAGATGATTTTTAAGAGATTAATATATATTTACGTTTAGGTCCCTTGAGTATACGAACATGTTTATAAATAAAACCATGGTTAGTTGCTATCCTTCATTTAAATATTAAATATACTTGTTAGTATATCACTTCCAGGTTCTAGTAATGCATGTGGAAGTTATAATAATTAGATATACTTATTATTTTTGGAGGTCAATTGAAAGACAGAGGACTATTAGATAGATAAATGGTGAATTAAATTCCTAATTGTAATTATAAACATGAACTGTAAGCCTACTTTTTATTATAGCAATACTTAAGCATTTCATTTATCTATGTAAAATCGTTTACATTAAGTTGTCATGTTCAGATTTAAAATAAATTGAACATTTAAAATAGATTTAATTAAGGTCAGTGGACTATATTAAAATAAGTAACAACATTGGTTACTTCTTAACTTACCTAAAACTGATACTAGAAAATAATAAATACTGTAAAAGATTAAAAGTATATGTAAATAATAATTGGACTGGGGGTAAAACGAGGATATTGTAATCAAATGCTAAAGTTAGTTAAACTATTTTGTGTAGATCTTGTGAGAAATTGTGGAGTATATTTTCAATCTTGAGAACTTTAGACGCTTATTCAGGTACGGATGTCCGTACTCTTTTTTCAGCGTTATCTTGACATGCTTCTTTGATTATCATGTGATCTCTTTTGTTATTCATTGAGAAAACTTGCGTGAAAAATGACTTTGGAAAACTTGGTGATTTATTGGTTTGCGAGCCTTTGTGATTCATTTGGTGTAGGTTCCATATGCATGGTGAATATAACATGGTGTGTGGTTGGTTTATATATTCACTGTGCGACCATAGAACCCTAGAATTTTGTAGACAAGAGATAGGTATACCGAGTCAACTACCTGTGGAGGTACCACAGGCTTGTCATTGTGGCGCCAATGACTTGGCACTATCCGTGGCGGTGGGATTAGTCCACGGCGTCTCCACTTTTGTTATATTATGTGATTGTGTGATTATGCTCGCGGGAGAGCTTTTGGATTATTTGGGAGGCGTATGGATGCATCCTAGGCTATGTTATGATTTGTGTAGTGCGGTTGTGTAGTGTAGTGCCATACACACCTTCCGATTTAGGGGAAACACCTAGAGTCATGACCAGTGTGTGTTTGTGATATTATTTGGCACTGGTTTGGTTACTTTGTTTGTAGGGTACTCGGTATAAAATTAACCCAACCCCTCGTTGCTTCAGCCTTTATTTCATTTGTTTACTATAGTGTAAGGGTGGTATTACTCGAAGGGTGATTTTGGAAAATTATATTATTTATTTCGTTTCATTCTTATATTGAGATATTATTACTGCTATACCTTGTTTCTGTCAAACATCCGCGCACTGAGCAATTCGCTCAGCCGCATTTTCTTTTCCTGCGGCAGGTAATCAGGGTACTATGGGATGAGTGTGAGAGCTTCAAGATCCTTGGAGATACCTTAGAGACCCACCTTTGATTTATCAGTCGGGATTATTTATTATTTTTAGATTTTTAAACTATCGTTGAGACACATTTATGGTTGCATTTAAACCTTGGTTATTTATTATTCTAAGAAAATTATTTTGACTTTAATCATTTAGTAATAAATGTGACCTTCTGTTTCATTATTGGAACGGGGGTGTTACAGCCTTATTCTCAGCCTCGTACATCTTTTTGTCTTCCTTTTTCATGTCATAATAAGTACAAAACTTTGTCTTTCCTTCAAACTCATAAGTGGGTAAGTCATACCCATCCTTAAAGCACAGCCACATGCGAATGTCATGAAATCTTTCAAATGATTCAAACCGATCTCTCCACCAGAAGTAGTCCTCTCCCTTGAGGAGCTTATGTGGCGAGGCTGACTCACCAACCTCGTGATCCATTTCTATCATTTTATTAAGATTCGTCATTGTAATGCAGCGTCAACAAAAGTCAAACAAGACAGGTTCGTGCGAACATAGATTCACTAAGTTCGAATGGTCAACCAAGGTCAAACAAACTTACTGCTAAAAAATTCAAACTGTTCGAACTTACAAGTTCGAATGTAGGTTCGTACAAACTTACAATTCACGCAAGTTCGTATGATGCTTTTCGTCAAGTTCGAATAAAAAGCAAAATCCGTATAAGTTCGAATGCAGGCTGTTGAACAAACTCAAAATCTCAGATCTAGTGATTTTGAGTAACTTTCAACCGACCAAAATTGAAACACAACACCCAAAGTGATAATAAACAAGTTTGGAAGCAAAAACCAACAATTTCCACGGTCCAAACTCTCGGAATCACTCAATATCTTTACCCCGAACCTAAATGCTAAGTTCTAATGCTCTGATACCAATTGTAGGTCACCCTTGAACGGATCCAACGGGGTAACAACGCTCGTAAGAGTGCGGAATACTCTTAGAAACGATACGAGTGTTCAAAACACGTTTATCTCACTAACAATCCCTTACTTCGAACGTCTTCGAACTAGGATGAATCGTACGAACCTGATATACTGATCTGAGTTCGTATAAAAGCTTAGAAATAATATTTTCGAACTTTATATTTATAGGCTGCTAGGTTCGTACGAACTTAGTAGCTTCTAAGTTCGTACGAATTTACCAGTTCGTACCTTGACTAAGTTCATACGACCTATAGGTTCGTATGAACCTATTCATAACATAAAATACAAAGACTATAACAAAATATTCATTTATTAATATCAAAGACTATTACAAAACTAATCTATTACACAATAGAAGCTGTTGTCACAAACATGTACCAACATGATGCAATCTGGGTGATAGTTGATCGATTAAACAAAAGTGCGCTGTTTTTGCCAATAAAAGACTCATCATCTTCAGAGACGTCAGCTGATTTGTATATCAGAGAAGTAGTAGCAAGATATGGAGTGCTAGTGACCATTGTCTCGGATAGAGACAACAGATTTACTTCGAGATTTTGGGCGAAATTTCAAGTAGAAATGGCCACTCGCCTTAACATGAGCACGACCTATCACCCGCAAACAGACGGTCAAAGTGAATGAACGATTCAAACGTTAGAGGACATGTTGAGGGCATGTGTGATTGATTTTAGTTGTAGTTGTGACGTGCATCTACCATTAGCTGAGTTTTCTTATAACAATAGTTATCATTCAAGTATAGGAATGCCACCTTATGAAATGTTGTACGGGAGAAAGTGAAGAACTCCCCTCTGTTGGGTGAAATTGGTTAAAGAGAATTGGCCAGATGTTGTTCAAAGAACGAGAGAGAAAATCTGTGAAATTAGAGAAAAATTGAAAGCCGCCTAAGATAGACAAAAATCTTATGCAGATAATCGGCGACATCCCATAGAGTTTCAAGAAGGTGATAAAGTAATGCTAAAAGTTTCACCTTGGAAGGGTATTATTCGATTCAGGAAGCGCGGGAAATTAGGTCCACGATTTATTGGACCATTTAAGGTGATAACAAGAGTGGGACAAGTGTCATACCGTGTCGAATTACCTAAAGAGTTGGAAGATTCACAACACTTTCCATGTGTCACATTTGAGAAAGTGCTTGGCAGATGAAACGGCTTATGTTCCATTAGAGGAAATCGAGGTGGATGAGAAACTAAATTATGTAGAAGAACCGGTTAGTATTGTGGATGAAAAGGTGAAAAAGTTAAGAAATAAAGAGATAAAAATGTTAAAAATCCAGTGGAAACATCGTAAAGGATCAAAATTTACGTGGGAACCTGAAAGTGAAATCATTCGATATTATCCAGCTTTGTACCAAGAATGGATTGTGAGGACACAATCCCAAATAAGTGGGGGAAAGTTGTAACATCCTTAAAATAGTTGAAAAATTTTAAGTTTAAAAGTTTTGGTTGGGCTGCAACACTAAGGGTAGTGTCACAGGTAGTGTTAGTGCAACACTAATGATAGTGTCACAGAACGAACCTAGGTTAAATAAATTGAGGAGATTAAGTGTAAATTATGATGTATATATATACATATTCGAAATTCGTCTAAAAACACTTCCAGAAACAGAAAACAAGTTCCTAAAAGCATTTTAGAGAGAGAAGCGAAAGAAGAGAGAGAGAAAGTGAGAATCAAGTATAAGAACTTAAAATTGAAGCAATTGAACCGTAAATTCGAGGTAAGTCTTCGATTATTTGATGTTATAAACAATATTACGTGATCTGAACGGATTGGAACGGATTAATTTGAGTAAAACAGGTCTGTTTTATGGAAATTTTGGATTTGGGGTCTGATCTGTTCATCATGGGACACGAATGATAGTGTCGCACTAGACCAACTCCGGACTGCGACTTTAATGATAGTGTCGCATAGGGCGACACTGGGGTGTTGCGACTTTAATGATAGTGTCGCAGGATCTGTTTTGCGACACTAATGTTAGTGTCGCATGATTCGTTGTGGCGACTTTAAGAAACTGTCACCAAATTTGTAAAAGAGTTTCATACGTTATATATATTGTGTACGGAGGAACGTTCCGTACGTGATAAATCGAGGATATGCAATCACATAATTCCCGAGGTAAGTAATAGGAACATATGAATTGAATGAGAATATCCTGGTTTGTAGGAGTACTTGAGTGTACTGTATTGATTCAGCTATTAAAGTGTTATTATTAGCCCTCTTTAGGTTGAGTGATCATAAATGGCTTAGCAGTGTTATTATTAGCTCTCTTTATGCTAAGTGATCATAAATAGCTTAGCAGTGTTATTATTAGCCCTCAATATGCTGAGTGATCATAAATGGCTTGGTAGTGTTATTATTAGCCATCTTTATGCTGAGTGATCATAAATGGCTTAGTAGTGTTATTATTGGCCCTCTTTATGCTGAGTGATCATAAGAGGCTTAGTAGTGTTATTATTGGCCCTCTTTATGCTGAATGATCATAAATGGCTTGGCAGTGTTATTATTAGCCCTCTTTATGCTGAGTGATCATAAATGGCTTAGCAGTATTATTATTAGCCATCTTTATGCTAAGTGATCATAAATGGCTTAGCAGTGTTATTATTAGCCATCTTTATGCTGAGTGATCATAAATGGCTTGGCAGTGTTATTATTAGCCCTCTTTATACTGAGTGATCATAAATGGCTTAGTAGTGTTATTATTGGCCCTCTTTATGTTGAGTGATCATAAGAGGCTTAGCAGTGTTATTATTGACCTTCTTTATGCTGAGTGATCATAAATGGCTTAGCAGTGTGATTGTGGACCCTATTTGGGCAAGGTGATTACAAATGACTATTGTATTTTATAAGATTTTTATCTTAAATTGTGATGTGATTCTGTTACTTACTAAGCCAGTGTGCTTACCCATGTTGTTGTTGCTGTTTTAATAAAGGTGGGTCGAATAAAGGGAAAGAGAGTCTTGGGAAGGAGCCGCAGCGCGAATAGTGGTGTGCTTACTATCGTTGGTAGTAAGTGTTTACTCCCGTTAAATTATGCTCAGATATTGAGGGAGTCTTTTGAAAAAGGAAAACTCATGTTTGTAATAATTGTAAACAATGTGTTGTTTAAATATATGTGAAAAGTGTTATTTATATTGTTGAATTGAGTGTTGAGTATAAAAAAAAAAGAAAAAAAAATGTTGTTGTTACAGAGGTGCTCGGTGATATTATAATGGATAAGTTGAAAGATTCCAACAGAGTTTTAAGGCCAAAAGATATAATGGAAGATATCGAAAATATTTATCACATTAAGATTTCTTATCAGCAAGCTTGGCGTTGTAGGGAAGTTGCTTTGGAGAAGTTAAGAGGTGGTCATGCGGAGTCGTTTAGATAGTTGTCGTATTACTTACTAAACTTGAGGCTTAAAAATCCTGGAATGCATGCCGACCTTAAGACGGATCAGTATGGCGGGTTCAAGATATGTTTTCTCGCCATGGGTGTTTCGGTAAGTTTTCAATTATATGACTTGTAATAAACTTTCAATTGATTAAAAATTTTTACTGGCTTAATTATGGTACTTATATAATGTTGTATGTTGAAATTACAGATATGAACTTTTCTCCATCATTTGAGACCTCTAATAATAGTAGATGGTGCACATTTAAAGGGGAAATATCCAGGTTCTAATTAGCTTGCTGTAGGAATGGATGGAAATAACCAAATTGTGCCTCTTGCTTTTGGGGTGTGTGGAGGTGAGTCCGATCTAACCTGGACCTGGTTTATGTTGAAGTTGAAGCAATGCATAGGAGATATTCCAGATGGTTTTCATTTATGATAGACATTTAGGCATTGCGCAAGGCATAAGAGAAATCTTCCCAAGTGCGTTTCATAAGTTATGTTGTCGTCACGTATTGATGAACGTGAACCTACTTAAAAAGTACGATTGTTATTTTGGAAAATATGCAAAGCTCATAGAGTTTTTGAGTATGATTATTATCTAAATCAACTTCTTCCAATATAGATGCTCATGCACATGGTAAGCTTATCGATGTTGGCGAATCTAGATGGGCTACGACTCATAGCCCTGTGAATCGATACAATTACATAACGTCAAACTGTGCAGAGTCAGTCAATGAATTAAGTAGTGAAGCATGAAAAATGCCAATTACCATGTTAATGGAGTTTTTCAGAGGGCTGGTTCAAAGGTGGTACTTCGAAAGACGCGAAAATGCAGGTACATGAACTTTATTTGTTATAATTTAATTTCTTCAAATAAACGATTAATTATATAAACGTTTTTGTATGTATCAAACAGCTAAATACGAACAAGCAGGGTAATCACTTACACCTTACATGGAGAAAAAACTTCATTGGAGAATTTTGAAATCCAGCAGATGGAGAGTATATGGCATTAATCGCTATCGTTACCAAGTTAACGATAGAAAATAATATTTTCATGTGGATTTGGAGACAAGAGAGTGTTCACGTCTAAAATGGCGACATTCTGGGTTACCATGTGGTCACGTTATAGCGGTGTTAAAAGAAATAGGAATAACCGATTGTGCTTAGTTAGCGAAACACTGGTTCACCATTCCAACTTATAAGGCAACATATGCAAAGGAGTGTTACTTTGTAGGAGACGTATCTGATTGGGTCATTCCTGAAATTTTCAAAGGGTTTTACCACCAAATATTACTAAATGCAATGCAGGTACACCCAAAAACAGGGACGTATTCCAACAAGGGGAGAAAAGGTGAAAATTAAGGTTTGTACAAGATGTGGTGCCGATGACCATAGGAACAGTCAAAGACGTGTCTCAATGACGTCTACACAATCATTTGTGTATTCTACTGTCGATTTGAATGAATTCTAGACCTTTTTATTAAGTTTGTTTACGGTTGGTTAATGTAAGGCTTTTTAATTTTAAAAATAAAGTAATGATGATGATCATGTTTAAAAATTCCATGTAGACCAACATATATAAATCTATTCATCCACAAACTGATAAAAAAGTCTAGCCATAGTCTCGCGATACCACAAATCGGCATGTCGAGGATGTACATCTAAAAAAAGTGGCCCGTCGAACGCTAAACGATACATAAACATACATACAAAAACCCCACAATCACCAAAAATACCAACATGCTGGGGGTGAGCTCTTTCGAATAAGTCATCAATGTAATGGTGTATGTCTATTTGTTGATACCTTTACTCTCGAATACACCACTTCGCTCTAAAAAGTCTGGCTTTTTTTTTATGCTACCCTCTAATTTTGTCCAAAACTCATCTTTTGTTACATTTCCATCGTCATCGAACCAAATCATGCTATCGTAGTATGTAAAGATACCACTATCAATCTCAAACTCCAAAAGACAAAAAAGTTTCTTTGGCTGATTTGCTGGCAAAAATACGTGCGTAAAATGTGTATATGATTAGTTAGGCATTTATTTTACTGATAATTAATTACAATTAATGTAATATACACTTACACGTTTGACGTCTCTCAGTTCCAAAGGAACATTCCACCATCAGAATAATATGTCGATACAGTATGATCAGACGAGTGGAGTCTGGACATGAAAAAAGGGTCAACCGCACACCAGTCGGCATCTGAAGGTCTAAGTGTGTTCATGTAGTCTATCCACACCTGGATATGTTGTATATTTTTAACGTTTGTTAATCGATAAAGTTATTAGCTATACAAAAATAACATACTATTGATGTACAAATGTACTTACAATATCGTAAAGCCATCCATCTTCTGTCCTCTCACCCGGTAATTTATCGTCATCGGGGCATTCTCGACAAAGTAGAATGTGTCAATACTTTCTATACCAACAGAGTTTTTCTCTAAATGAACCGTGAACTTTTATTGATCTTTCGGACTTTAGCCATTCATCGAAATCATTGTCCATAATAGGGATGGGAAGATCTCCATATATTCGTTCAAAATCCTATAACACCCGAGCAAAATTAACTTGTATATTATAATAGTTATAGTCAACCATGTAACGCAAATACACTAACTTATACCTCGTTCCACATTGGCACTTCCCTTAACTTGCATCCTTCCACAGTCACCTTCTCCGTGTCATTTTGCAGACCCTCTCAGCGGTATCATCAACAATAAGAAACGGTTCCTTATTAATTTTCTTCATGTTCTGCTCGGGTATAATCTCCTATAGCAACGACGAAATAATTAAATCAACGAAGGTTTAGGCAATAGAAAGTTTTACTTGACTTCAATATAAGTAATACCTTCTATTAAGCATCATAAATATGATAATTAAAATTTTAAATACCTTCAAATAACTTTCAAGGGTCAACTTAAAAGTAGGCGAAACAACACGTTTTTTCCTCTTATCATGTTTTGCAACTGGAGTCGTGTCCGGTAATGGACAAGGGTGATTTCACATACTTCCCGGTCTTCTTTATCCTCTTATCTCTATGTCCAAGTTGCTCAGAATTCCCCTACGTTTAGCAAAACATGTTACAATTACAACGGTATCAATGAAAAACATTTCAGATATGTATATATATATATGTATAATGTATAACTAAACTTTAAAATCATAATCACAACTATATCAAAGTTGGTAAAGTACACATACTAACCGTATCATATCGACTAGCACCATCTTTCAGCCGTGTTTGGTTCATCATGGTGGTCGGGTCTGGAATATCAACAATCGTCCCCTCCTGCACATGTCACAATTTGTTTGTTAATCTATTCATTCAAAATGCATTCAGCAAAAGTAATAAACATTCACAATTAACGTTTGTAATTATTTTGAAATTACCATTGTATTGTGAAGTGAGGCCATCATGCTATCGAGTTACACTTTTGAGATTTGATCCGCCTTTGGCGTAACTAGCTCGGACAAAGACCGAACGCTAGGACATGTTTGGGTGTCGCTATCAAAAGCATCCGTCTACAAAAAAATAAATAATATAACTACAAATGACTTTTTAATATTAAGGTATTATTAAAAATATATATATACAAGGATAAAACGTACGTACCTTCTCGGGAGAATATAAGAAGCTGACATCTAAATTCAAATCTAAAAATGTGTTATGAATAACTTCATTGGGCTCGCTCAAATGATCATCATCTCGATCGGGTACATCATCTTGTTTCTTTTGAGTATTAGAAACCTACATTTTAATAGCAAAATAATCACAAGTTATAGTTTAATGTTAAGTTTAAACTACCAACAACATTATAAAACGCACCCACACGAACCTGCTTCTCTAATGCCAAACAACGATGATGCAAGTGCTCACAAATTTCTTTTAGTCTTGAAAGATCATTCTGTACTACTAAATGTTCATTCTGTAGTAATGAATGATCTCGCTGCAAAAGGATAAAACGTTCCTCTAATAAAGGAACACGTGTAGGCGATGCCTTAGAAGGCGGTGGAGGAGGCATCGCACCACTCGCAGCATCAGCATCAGCGTCCTCTTGAAAATCATGACCGTCTGTCTTAGGCCTTCGACGAGGAGCTGGAGATTGACAAGGCCGGGCATCTCTTAGTTGACCGTCAAAGAAATCCCTGCTTGCTATCCACCGGTCAGTCAAGGCGTCTGCGGGAAACAACTGAAGCGCCTGTCGAGGAATGTTCGGCGACATATATATTTTAGTTAGTTAATTGTAATTGACATATTAAAATAAATTAAAGTAAAATGAAATACATGATCAAACGGGCCGATCAAAAGATATTGATGCTCCATTTTAAACACAATATTCTTGTCGCACCGAATTCCCCTCGGTAGCATGTCCTCACGAACTATCCACCACTGTTGGCATATGGTAAAAGTCTCCAAAATCAATTTCTAAAAAACATAAAAGGAAAACAAATTTGATTACATATTATATTAACAACACATTTAAAAAAAAGTTGCAACAGTTGGTTATTTATCTCACCTTGAATGCCCAAATAAATCCCAAAAGTGTATAGTTCGGCTTTTTTGGAGGAATTTGCTTCACCATCCATAAATGTTTCGTCCTTCTAATAGGTACCGCATCCTTTAGAGAAGCGTGTGTAATCAACCATATATGAGATCCCCATGGAAAACTATTCCATACATCCAAATCCTCAACTAGCTCCAAAAAATGGGGATCCACAGCCTTTTGCATTTCACCACCGGCTCAAGAAAAAACAAGCTCCAACACAACTAACAGACATACACGAACCGCATCTAAGTCCGATAGAGTGGCAAAATCAGGTCCGTAGCACAAGTTGTGAAGGTCCTGCAAGTGAAAGGACTCTGTTGTGACGTGTCTGAATACTCGATGGCGAAACGGGGTACTCTTGGCTTTGTATTCAGCCCAATTAATTCGTCCAAAACGTAATCCCATAATCAAACAAAACTCTCTGGGTCCGAACTTTAAGCGATGACCCTCGACCTCATATACCAACGGATCCACCTCTGGATCATGCGGTTGGCGCAATTCAACCAGCATCTGTAGAATCAAATGTAGGAGATGACCCTCTACTCGCCAATGAAGAATATATGCAGCCATCTGCCAAAACATGTCTGCCCAAATAATGCTTCTCTACGGGTACCCTCTAACTTTTTCTTCATCTCTGGCAGAATACTCATCGTACTCTTCATGGTGATGAGAGCCGAATACGTCTTCATTACAAAAAACAAAACATATTAGTGAATATAATATAAATTATAATTAAGATAAATATAACGTTTCAACCTATTATTTCAATTCGTTCATATATGACTTTTTAAATATTTTTAAAAATAATTCGAAACTACAACAATTCGTTCATATATGGAATGTATGTTTATCTTATCTCAATATAATATCCATAGTCATAGTTATTAACTATTCTCATGCATTTATCTAACATTTAAAATAGATATTAATAAAAAATCACGAACATAAAAAGGAAGAGATCATCGATTTATATATTTTAACTCAATTAAATAATATTTATTTAGTTCATCTTCTTATATATAATCTAAAATATTCTTATGCTTATTATTAAGAATTATATTTGTCTTACTTCTAAATAAAACCCACAAATATAACAATCATATTTTTATTTTCTATTTTATGAAACGAAAACATTTATCAACTATTTATATTTCTTTATTTCAACTTAACTTTATAATCCATTCATATTCTATAATTTTATTTTTAATGTAACTTTGATTACTTATAAATTATTAAATAAATATAAAAGTGGTTTTTAACACCTTAAAAGGGTAAAAAGCATGAAAGAAACACCATGGTGCTACAAGTTGAATTTTAGAGTAAAAATCACGAATTTTTAATTCTTAATATCGGGTATTAATATATGCGCTTACATTATCAACTTCACTTCTTAATCTAATTCATTTGTATAAATACATAATTTAACTTAGCGGGTTAAAAAGAAGAATATAATTATCAAATATAAATTATTACAATCGTTATCTATAATTATTTCTAAATGCAACGATTATTAAATTAAGTTACCTAAAGCAATTAAACGTAACGAATTAAAATTATAAAAACACATAAAAACTAATTATCACAATTAATACGAAATTAATACCTCGTCTCGATTGTTATTAGCTCCCATAATTGTTGCGTTCGATTAAACGTTAAATGACACAAAACTGCCACCACTCCAACCAACAACCACCACCCCAACCCACTGCCACCACCACCTCAGCTGGCTGCCACCACCACCACAACCGCGTCTACCAAACCCCACCACCACCTAAACCGGCTGCCACCACCACCACAACCCGTTGCCGCCTCTACCAACCCCACACCCACCACCAACCCAACCCACGGCCTCCACCAAACCGCAAGCCAACAACCACAAACGCAACCCCACTCGCCTAAACTATCGAACCCCAAAGTGATTTCGTACAAGAAAATGGAAGAAAATGGAAGAGAATGGAGGAAATCGGTGGAACTGTCCCCAATCGCCTAATGCGTTTTTTTTTTTTTTATGAAGGTGATACCCAGCCGTCCCATATCGCCTAAACCCTAGCTTTACACGAAATTCAAGAATTCAAACAAATCATCTAGGTCGCCTAAGGATTTTTTAGTTTAGGCGAGTTTATAGTTCCCAAAAATTGTTACTTTTCGTTTGGTCAAAGGCGATTGAAAGCTTGGACACGTGTCATGACCTTATGGACTCTACATTTAATTTTCAGCTAGAACGATGTTATGAGTGATATATCTCAGATTTTTTGTGATACAATCAAATCCTTGATCTAATGAAATTGACATTGACATTAACTTCTTGTTACTGATTGCTGCTTTGTTTTATAAACTAGTTACTTGGCTTTTAATATTTCGAGATCATTTTCATATGTTGCTATCGTTTTATTTTATTTTCCATAAAAAGATGTTAGCGCAAGTGGAAATTGAAGTATTTGCTATTTTGTGTTCAAACAACGTTATTATAACTAAATGGCTTTTGGAATTGAATGGGTTAGCTGTATTATAGAGTACTTACCCTTGACTGAAACTTGGAGCCCCAGGAATCCGAAACTTACAACTTCATTCTTGATAGATTATGTTCATAGATTGGATCTGCATGGTCAGTACTCTATTAGCTGAATGCTAGGCTTCAGTTCTTATTTAATATATACGTCTAAATTGTGGCGTTAATGCTGGTTTTGGCTGCTGTCACAGTGAAATTGGAATAAAAATGATCTTGGAACGTAGAAGAGATCTATTTGTATTTATGTTTGCTAAATGATTTGATGTTACACCTGTTGTCAATTAGTAGACGTTTTCGTTAAGGTGGCAAGATGGGTAAGGTTTGAGAAGATTCATTAACATGTCAAAACATGTTTAACATTTGTCATCGATTGAGTTGATCTATCGACACTTTCTTATCTATTTTTTTTTCTATCAATAAGGTTAAATTTATAAGTAAATAATAAGATAAAACAAAAAGGACTATATTAGTAAATATTAGATTGTTTGATGCACTTACGGTACGTTTGGTTCGCGGAATGTTTTCGATGGAATTGGAATTCTAAAGAATTGGAATTCCTTTAAGTTAAGGAATTTAATGACTTCTAATTCAATTCATTCGTGAACAAACACCTTTTTGAAACAAAATTGAGATTCTAATTTCGTCGAAATACAGGAACTGCAAATCAAACCCGAGTTTAGATCTGTCTTTGCATGGGTCAAATTCTTCTAAAAATTATGTCATAAATCATTTTGAAAATTGAGGTGACTTAGATATGGCTCAGTTAAATCCAAAAGTATAAAATGGACTATCATTCGGTTGTACTAGTCTTTGGGTTTAAATAACGTATACTCATATTTTCAAGCGTTTATAGTTTGAGAGTGTATGTAACTTTACACCTTTTACTATTGTATGTATTCTACTTTGAAATTTCTTACAGTATGTATTCAAGTTTCATAACCATATTTTATATGCATTTTTCTTACTATTGTATGTATATAACTAACAAAAAAACATATCAATTGATGTAGTCAAAAACATGTAAAAAATATACAATATAATGGTTATAAAACTTGAATACATAAAATAGGAGATTTTGAAGTTTCATACATACAATAATAAAAAGTGTAAAATTTGATACACTTCCAAATTATAAACTCTATTTTCAACTACTCACTTATAACTTAATGATTTGGAAATGAATGAAAATTGCAAAAACAAAAAATGTTATGTTACTTAGCTTTCTTTAACACTAAAGAAGAAAAATACATTGTGCATAGAATTTCTCTAAAAGTATTTGATAGTGCATGTTTGGTTTAAATTAATCGTAAATGATTATGTGAAAATGCACTTCACTAGTTTTCATGATTGCAAGGTTGTTAACATAGTGTTTATATTAATTATTAAAAATTATATACTTGCATTAACATCGTGTGAAAGATACGGGCTAAACCGACAAGAGAAAGAAGTAGAATTGTGGATAGCAGGTCCACGGTCGATGCACAGTCGGACTGTGGTCTTGCTGGACCAAATCCATTTTGTCAGGTCAATGTTCAGGTTAATCAGCCGAATACTCGTGTGTCCGATTCATCGTTTGAGTCAACGTTAGTCAACTTTTAGTTGCTTAAATATAAGAGTTTGATCACTAATTTTATAATGTATAACACGTTATAAAACTTAAGTTATTTTATAAAAGGTAAATGCAACAAGCTACCATTTTTATTGTCTAGGTATGCAACAAACTGGAAGAAACCTTGTCTAGATACGCAATATGGTAACCAATTACCGGTTGTCCCACTAAATTGGATTTCGTAAGCATTTTTGTTTTTTATTTTTAAATGTGACGTGGTTAATATTAATTGAATAAACTATCTGGATCAACAACGTACTGCAAAAATTTGTTCCATGTATGCAACCTACCCTTTTTATTTAACTATTTTTACAAGTGATAAAAAAAAACATGACATTTTTGTTGAAATACATAAATAAAAAATGATAAATAACTTTTAATTTCTACGTATTTATTCAATTATTGAATTGAATTAAAATATAATAAATCAAAACTTCCATATCATCTTTCTCAAACACAATCCCTCCCCTCGTGTTTTATTTCTCCACATAATCCCACCGGATAATTTGATTGTAACAATAAGTGACTAAATAATTACCGGAATTTGAGCGTCAGCTAAAATTTTACGGCTACGTGATGTTAAAATGTATATAATCTCAATAAATTCTATCTTTTGTGAGCCTCCACTTTTTGAATTAAAGTCAAATAAAAAAACACATGGACCATTGGGTAAAGAGATTAGTAACCTAATTGTACTTTTTGTCTACCCAATGTGTTTACTCTTTTAACTCTATGGTAAATTGATGTGTAAAAATCTAGCTATAAAAATAGTACAACAACTTCAACGTAAACTATTACACAACTAGGCAACTGTACCTAATCGGATAGTAATATAGCAATGATAAGTCTACCGGGTAGTCTCTCACATGAACAGATTATATGTATTCTGAGGATTATTTGTCTAATCTATAATTAATTATAGCTAAGTTAACAAGGATATGCCTCTTAACGACAGACAATCAAAAGGTGTTTATTAACTAATAAAGCAGTAAAGTGATAATTCAACCAAGTGGTAGAAGTATGTTCATCTAGATTTTTTACCTCTAGAGTTGGACAATAGATAGATAAGTGTTTAACATATGAGTATTAACAATCTAAATTACTTGTTTTTACAAAGCAATCTGTTAAGTCATGATCATTTTTATGATGATTTTATAATGACAACAACCCTTAGTTAACATCATGTATATGGCATTGTACATCCAGCAAAGGGATTGTTCAAATTTGAGCTAAGTCATCTGTATGCTGATTGCAAAGGATTTGCTATTTTTAGTTTACCCAGCAGACAGAACTTGGCAGTTCACCTAGCAAACAGGAAAACTGACAGTTCAGCCAGCAGATAGAAACCTGATGAATTATAGGCAGCACAGAGAGAGTTCATTACTTAGTAATCACATATCATTGAACAAAGATTAATCTAACTGCTGAAGACTCTCTTTTGTAATAAAGATTGAGTTATGAATGAAGTCTAAAGACCCAGCATAGAGACTAAAGTTCAATTTACCCAACACAGAAATTGAAGAACGTTTTACTTGTTGCAGATTCGAGTAAACATGTTATTAACACTTAGAGACGTTTGTGTATGATCAAAAGACATCTTCAGAGGTTGTACACATTGTACATACCTACTCATTTTGGCTGTTTATGCACATAATGTTTTCTTATCATGATCAGCCTACAAGACAAACTGTGTAGTGTACTTTCAGACATACTGCAAATCTGATAGTGCAGAGTTCATCAGAACACACAAGCAAGCATATTTGAAGTCATCCAATGAAGATGAAGACATTTGGAAGATGTTTAGTGCTTGATCAAGTTACAAGTAATATACAAGCTCCACTATAAATATCAGACTTAGAATATGTAGTCTGTGTGTGTGAATCCTGAGTGAATTTATAGGTTAGTCAAAAGAGCATTTATGTTAACTGAATTAAGCACCACTTGTAACCAGCTTTGAGTTTGTTCTCAGTTGATCATAGTGTTGAAATTTGTATTCAATTAAGTTAGACTTTCCGCATCTAACTTGTAATTCTTTGATTTATCTAAATAAAAGAATTAATTGAAAAACGACCATTTGTTCTTGTTATCACTTTAATCTACAATTCACTACTTTGCTTAAATTTTAAAAGATTTGTTAGTTTTGGGACCAACACAATTATTTAATTAAATCATAAAGTGCAAGTGTCCTTGACAAATATAAATCTCAAATATGATTAATCAACCCTTCTAACATGTTGATTTAATCGCATAATCCTAGTATCCTAGAGATTACTAAAATCATACAAGATGTCTCTTAGTATGATTCACCCATAGTATAGTTCAGATAACCTAATTCAATTCTCTTATTGTTTCCAATCAAAACTAAATGCAATATGAAATCTAAGAGTTTTCACTCATTAGCACAATTATTACATCAATTGAATAAGTTAAATAAATCAAATAAAAATCGTTCAACAATTAAACATCATATCATACACATAACAAAATCTAAATATTATAAGTCCAACATCTAGGGTTATTAGCCTAGATGAACATAAAGAAATTAACTTATGATCATGGGTTTAACTATACAAGAAACAAAAATTAGTGGAGAATTCATAATTGATTAAAACAAGAATTAACCGAGAAATCAATGTTGTTTTATGATGATCTCTAGCTTCCATAATAATTAGAATGATGTTTGGTGGCTTAGCATTTCTCCAAAAGTCGCCCAAAATTACCCTAAGCCGTCCAAGTATAAAGCTTAAAAGAAATTAGGGTTTAATTTGGTGTTTTAATGATTTTCCCCGTATCTGATAGGTACCTGGCGGGTACTAGGCTTACCCGGCAGGTACTCTTGATTTCCTGCCTTGACATCCTTTTGAAAGTTTTAGTCTTTTGAGTTCTAAGAATTTGGGCTTTTGAATCACCTCAATCGAAGTTCGTATGAGAGAGTTATGGCCAAAATGGTGAAGCATCGCCAAAGCTACAAAAATCATTCATTTCTTTATTTTTAATCCATCTCTTCTCAATTATTGATCTGTAATTAAACACTAATTGAGTATCAAACTTTCATAAATTGACTAAAATAATATACAATTTAGACCGATATCGCCACTATAAATATGTGTAAATTATGCGATATCATGATTATGGTTTTGGTAGGATATTGGTAACTGAAAGTCCCTTTGCACGGATCCAAACGGGGTTACAATGTGTATTAGATTGCGGAATGGTATAATACACAATAAACAACAACAAAACAAGTAAATGCAAGTATTCAGTGTATAAGTTTGTAGGTATTCGAAGATAGCACTGTATATTCGAATATAACTGATTAAAAAGCGTACAAATAAAATATTACAACTTAATATTTATACCCAGTAAGTTCGTACGAACTTACTGGTCCTAGGTTCGTACGAACTTACAAACTAAATACTAAAAAGGCTAAGTTAATAAACAAATTACATTATTAACTACAAAACTAATAACAAAACTAACTATTACAAAATAAGAGCTGTTGTCACCAAACGTGCACCAACAGACTCCCCCTTGACAATAGCTCGGTCAATCTTCAGTCTTCTGGCTCTGTCGAATCTTGATTCTTGATCAACTCTGTCGACTCTCAGCCCATAAGCCTTTCTCAATGCACACATTGACGACCCTCTGATATTTACGGCCTTCATGTCTCCAGTTGTCTCTATACAAGATCTTGTTTACATGAAGCTTCATCAGATCGTCTTTAGACAAGTTTACCAGATGCAAACTATCATACACTCTTAGCAGCACATTTTCCTCAACATCTTCCATCACACAGCTTCAGCCGTCTTGCTGTCAACATACCACCACTTGAGATTTGCAAGAATGTTTTGTGGCATTTTCTTCAAAGGAACTCTCTTCAAGCACTTGACCAGTCTGTAGACCATCTTCATCCATGGCTTGTTAGTGAAAGAGTCAATCTTGGTCAGATCTGGAACTCTTTTACCCGGTTTTGGCTTTAGACTTTCAATCTTATTGGATCTTCCTTCACGCTTTAAGATTCTTTCCAAAGTACTAGCGTAAGGATCATTGCCAATATTTACTAAGTCTAACCAGGCAAGCTCCTTCAATTCAATCTTCGGCAGCGAGCTAAAGGTCTTCAGTTTATTTTTCAAGTACTGAATCCCATCATATCTTTTTAATATGAACAGTTTAAGATCACTGTCATAAAACCAACTTATGATTCCACGCTTTAACCCGCCCGATCCTCTGACCCTGATATCACCTTTATATTTAATCTCTGGTTCCTTTTCAACCTTTTTGAACCATAACTTCTCTAACTCTTCTCGAGTTGGTTCAACTTCTTCTGAATCTGAATCAACTTCAGGAGCTAAGTCCTGCTCCAAGTCGATCACTTTCTCGCTAGCTTCACTCTCAACCACAACTTCAGTAACAGGTTGTGTATCTATCACGAATTCGTCCACATCTGCATCAGCATCAGGTAGGACCTCTTCATTTGATTTCCTCTAATTCTGACCAATCACTATCCGGGTCATCCAAACCAAGCAATGCCTCGATAGTATCAGTCTCAGCAATATTTATAGGGGACTCTTGTGTTTTACTACCAGCCTTCTCAGCTTCATTTTCATTCTTCTTTGCACCCCATTCTGAGATCTGGCTACCACCACCTTCTGCCACTGCACCAACACTAGACCCTGATTCTGTTCCCCAACCACCTTTCTGATCCGTTTTTTCTTCGATTTTCTTGCTCCAGTCTGACCCTTCTGCTTGTGCCTCACTGGACTCTTTGTTCCACCCTCCAGATGGTTCAGTCTCTTCTTGAGGCTTTGAAGCACCTTGTCCAGATCCGCTCACACCAGAACCTTGACCAAACTCCCCTTGAGCTATAACTGCACCCTGCACTCTAGATGAAGAGCCAGGCAGCTCACCTTCTTTGGGTGTACTTGGATCATCGTCACGGTCATTATCAGCTTTGAGTCTCAGCTCATCTTCCTTGCATCCTATTGTCTTATCCCCCCTGAGCGACTGGCGCTTCATTTGGAAGATAGTGACCTCATGTAGCCGCACTTGATCTTCTACCTTTTCAAGGTTCTTCTCTAAGCGCTCATTAATATCTGTCAGATTTGTGACTCGAACTTCTTGGCTTGTAACAACAGCAGTCAAAGCAGTCACCATATCCATCAGGCTAGTGATCCGGCCCTCAAGATAGGTAAACTTGTCCGGATCGGAGAGAAGAGCAACCGGGTTGGAAACATATTGGGTGGGTTGAGTCGTAGGAGGGGCAGTAGAAGGTGTGGTTGTAGATGTAACAGGTGGTTGTTATACTGTTGATGGAGCAACGGGTGGTGGTGTAGGTGTGACAATCGTAGGAGCAGAACCACCCTCTCCAATAACCACACCAATTGGACGATGGCGCTTGCGTGCCTGCAGCCTGAACTGTTCTGGTTCATATTCATCGTCGGAGTCCCCGGGAACATACTCATCATCCTCCTGGACCTTTCTCTTGCCCTTTTCCTTCTCCCGGGCGGCCTTAGGGTCAATCAACACCCCCTTAGACCGAAGAAACCCAATCATAGGGCTATCCGCATAATCATCATCATCACTATCATCATCATCATCATCAGATTCTGTAGCCTCAGAATCAGGAGCTGCAGCCTTATCAGCTTCAACAGTAGGTGGAGACCCCGTGTCTCTGTGGAGGAGGTAGTCATCAATATCTCTAAAAATGTCATCAAATGGAATCTCAGAGGTAGCAGTCGCAGCACTTGTCCCTGCACCGCCTTGAATGACCTCTCTGACTAAATTCGCAGCAACATTAGCATCAACATGTTCTCCCTCAGCGGGATGCTCAATCTGGTGCAGGAGTTCCTCAACCATCTCCTGTTGTGGCTCATCAGCAGCCACTTCTGCTTGTGCAAGTGCTGGCTCTGGTTCGTGAGCATGAACCTCAGCAGCTGCCTGGGGCATAGGCACATCCAACCAACCATGATCTGGTGGAGCCTGCTAGTTAGCATCAATGATTGCCCCAAACAATGGCACGTCTTGAGGCCTGTCAGCAATAGCACGTCTCTTGTTGTGACTGAGACAGTGACCAAAGATCTTCTTATCAACCAGCATCAGATGAACAACCGGGTCGATGGCCGGAAGATTTGGAATTAGTGCATTCAGCACCATCATAACAAATCGAGGGTATAGAATGAAATGCTCCTTGACGCTCCCTTTGATTTGCTGAACCATCTCGTCAAAGAATACTGGCTGAAGCAATAGGGTTTGTTGTATACAAGTGAGATCATCCCTGATTGCAACTTATGATTCATCGTGTCGAACCCTGCCTTCTTCGGCCCGAAAGAAACCAGCAGAATATACATCAGATAACGTCACTGGCCATACACCAGACTCTTGGTGTATTGGGTGTGAGTAACATCACCCACATATCCCATTCGCTGAAACGCGCCTGCACGCATCTCTAAAGGAAAAGTAGTTGGGCCGTTCTCCTGTTCTTCATTGCCCAATTGCAACACCTGCCTCAGGAACTCAGCAGTGAACTCAATATCAACACCGTTCACTGTAGCTCTTATCACCGGAGGCTGAGGCACACAGTCGTGAACAGCCGTCGCCCAGAATTGACTGAGGTAAGGAAACCTCAATGTTGGCGAGTGGGAGAGTGCAAAGAACACACGCGAGCGCATGAGAAACTCCAACATGCCTCGAAACTGAGCGGCCGCCGGATTGGCCAAGTAAAACGACACTGCCACATTGTGCTTGTTAAAGAAATCACGCACAAGATCAGCCATATCTGCAAACATAAACACAAAGACACCAAAAATAACAAGTAATAATGTTAGATAATAGACATGACATAAGAAATTAAGAACCCTGCAAGCAAGATTCTACTATTAAATCAAGTCTAAAATGATTTCAAAGTTCAAACCAAGGTAGGTTCGTACGAACTTATAAGTTCGTACGAACTTACTGGCCTTGTAGGTTCGTACAAACTTACTGTTTGACAAAGTCAAACTTAAGTTCGTACGAACTTACATTGGCTAGGTTCGTACGAACATGTATGTTCGAACATATGAACTGAAAAAGCAACTTCAAAAATTTTATCAACGAAAACGCAATCAATCCATGGAATAAGTGGCGCCTATGTTCGTTTTAGCATATGCAACAATAACACATCAATTTTTACCACTTAAAGTTACACAATTTTGATTTTAAGTTTGTTTTTCATAAACCTAACTCAAATCCGAATGTGATGATGTTTAACGGTTCGAATCAAGAATAAATTACTTACAAAGGTTAGGAATATGATTTGGATGATGTTTAACTGTTGAAATTCCAACAATACAGTCACAATAAGATTTTTAATTCAAAAAAAATAAAACCGCAGGTATGTTCGTATGTAGGTTCGAAGGCTCCAGTATGTTCGTACGAACTTAGGGTTTCTGAAAATGTGTGTTTTGACCCAGAGTTGACCCTTTTATACACCCAAGTCTAGGTTCGTACGAACTTAGCCTTCGAACATACCCTCTAAGTTCATACGAACTTAGAATTTTAAAATTAAAAAATTTAACTTTTTCCATTTTAAAACAAAAGGCAATTACCTAAATACTTAGACATTCAAGTGAGCAAGGTTTGAGCAATTAATCAAACAAAATGTAAATAATTCCCAAAAGCAAAGGACTTTTATTCATTTAGTTATTTAAACACTTAAAACTAACATGCGAATATGAAATTGTTCATATTTTTAAAAGTACAATCTTTTTTAGAGTTGTCACGGATACAAAGATCGAATTAGCCATGATGAGAACAATACACAGTTAGGAATTTTCATTTATTCCTTTAATTATTATTGTTGTAAATTATAGATCACAACGATTATCGGTATTGTTGTCCACTTAAGCATTCGACATTCAGAATTTTCAAGTACTTATTAGATTATTGTTCACGAATTCCTGTGAATCGAACATTTGATATACCCTTAAGATCTAGACAGTCATGAATAGCATGTATTGGATATTTTTGAATTTTTATGTCATCTTTAAAGTCAAGTCGTTTTGCTTTAGCAGCAATGTACTTAGGTATATGTTTCCACGATAAGACATGACTAGGGTTAGAAGCAAACACATCTAAAATCAAACCAAAGGTGACAGGTCTGTACTTTCGTACAACAGAGCGACTTAGTTTGACTAGAGACCTTGAAAACGGTATTCTTGTTTCGCGGTCGAGTTTGTTCTAGTTTTTAGGATACACTGACTGAAACTAGGTTAGCATGTTTCTAGATGTAGCAGAAGAAACAGTCATTGAACCCCCCAGATGATTTATTTTTATTTTATATCCAATATCAAGCATTCATGTACGATCTATCTCCTAAGAATTAAGACTTAAGTCGTACATCAAATTAAAGAGTTCACAGAAAAGATCGTATTATTTAGTATAGATTTAGTACTTGAAAACCATTTTGCCTAATGCCTACCAATACATCATCATGTGAAGCTATCAAATACGTTACATTTTAGGTACATTTACTGTGTATGTCCTGCATCTAAAAGCCACACATATAAAATGTTCTAGGCATGGGTAAAGATTTCATCATCTCTTTGCAATTAGAACAGTGACCCTCAATTTTATTATTTTTGCAAAGACAAAAAGTAAAATAAACTAAGAAATAGAAAACAAAACTAAGTTCTTTTTATGGGAAAAATTACTCAGGATTTCTCATCCCATTTAATTGGATTAAAAGCTCAAACCGAGACCTATCAAAAGCCTTGGTATAAAGGTCGGCTAGATTGTCATCAGTTATGACCTTAACTAATTTAATCAAATGCTTTTCAGCACAGTCACGAATGAAATGATGTCTTATTTCAATGTGTTTCGTCTTACTGTGCTTCACTGGATTATTAGTTATCGACATGGTTGACTGATTGTCAATCATAATAGGGGTATTTGTGAAATTCAAACCATAGTCACGCAGCTGTTGTTGTATCCACAATACTTGTGAACAACAACTACCGGCTGCTACATACTCAGCCTCACCGGTTGAGATTGCGACCGAGGTTTGTTTCTTACATTGCCATGAAACAATGCGACCCCCTAATAACTAACACCCACCCGTGGTAGATTTCCTATTCAGGTTACAACCTCCATAGTTTGAGTCAGTGTAAGCAACGAAGTCAAAATTACCACCCAAGGGATACCAAAGACCTAACTTAGGTTTTCCCTTAAGGTAACGCAAAATTCTCTATGCTGCTTTCATGTGCGATTCCTTTGGATTAGATTGAAAGCGTGCACACAAACAGACTGCAAATGTTATATCTGGTCTAGAAGCGGTTAGATACATGAGAGAACCAATAATGGCCCGATATTGAGTCGGATCCACATCTTCAGTACTTTCAGAATCTGGTCAAAGATTGTGGTTCAATTGAATCAGAGTACCATATGACGAGCTTTCTGTCATCTTGAAACGCGTGAGTATTTCATGAACATACTTCGTCTGATGTATGAAGAATCCATCCTTCTTTTGATCAACTTGTAATCCTAAGAAGAAATTCAATTCCCCCATCGCACTCATTTCAAATCTTCGCTTCATAACTTGTTCAAAGTCTCTGCACATTTTCTCATCGGATGATCCAAAAATGATATAATCGACATACACTTGAACAAGTAGGAAATCCTCCTTTTGCCATTTGATGAACAGTGTACAATCTATCTGCCCTCTCTTGAAACCATTTTCCAAGAGATACGTAGAGAGTGTCTCATACCAAGCTCTAGGTGCTTGATGCAGCCCATACAGAGCCTTGCCTAATTTATAGACTCGGTCTGGATAGTCTGGATCACTGAACCCCGGAGCTTGTTGGACAAACACAAGTTCCTGAACTTTACCATATAGGAAGGCACTCTTTACATCAAGTTGATAGACTCTGATTCTTTTATGTGCAGCATATGCTAGAAACAATCGAATTGCTTCCAACCTTGCTACAGGTGCAAACACTTCTGTATAGTCGATCCCTTCCTGCTGATTAAATCCTTGAACTACCAATCTGGCTTTGTTGCGAGTTACAACACCCTTGTCATCACGTTTGCACTTAAACACCCATTTGGTGCCTATTGCATATTCCCCTTTTGGTAGATCAACTAGCTCCCATACTTTGAGCTTCTTGAACTGATCAAGCTCCTCTTGCATAGCCTCTACCCAGGAATTATCCTTAAGAGCCATTTGTACATTTTTCGGCTCAATTTGAGATATGAAACAACTGAACAGACACTTATGCATGATTTCAGTGTCTTGAATTGATGCATATAGACTGTTGTTATCCAATATCTCTCTACGAGTCTTCACTCTAGAACTCGGATCACCAATGATATTATCAATCGGATGATACTTGTTCACACGAGTTGAGACCGTAGTGTCAACAATTAAGTCAGATCCTAGATTTGATCCGATCTCCCCCTGAGGTGGTACTTTATCCTCTGCAATTTCTTGCACAAGATTTGTATCCTTTGAAGAAGATGGAATGTCATTCAGATTTGAATCACTATCCGCAATAGGATCGACAGTAGTTTCTTTCCCTTTATCATTTGCATCTTCCGAACTTGGAATACTAGATCTTGGTGCAAACGCATTGATTTCACCATCATCTAGCACAACATGTTCCAGCCCCAAGGTGTCAGCTTCACTTAAGAACGGAAGATTGAATGACTTGAAGACAGCATTATAGTCAAATAACTATTCTGGAGTATAAGATGTGACTTGTATATTATATACAATCTCAACTCTGCCAGTTATCTTATTATAGACCCTTTTGTTTGGAGATCCAGCTTCATAACCTAGGAATAATCCTTCGTCAGCTTTCTCACCAAATTTTGATTGATGTTTGGTCTTTAATAAGGTACATTGAACACCGAAGGGTTCAAGACCAGTCAGGTTTGGTTTTCTACCATTTAGGAGCTCATAACACGTTTTGTTTAGCTTCTTAACGATTAAAACCCTATTAAGTACATGACAAGCTGTATTAACTGCTTCTCCCCAGAAGATGACAGGAAGCTTTGAATCAGCCAGCATTGTTCTAGCTGCTTCAATCAAGGTACGATTTTTCCTTTCAGCGACACCATTCTGCTATGGCTCATAAGGTGCACTGAACTGGTGTTGAATTCCTTTGCTTAAGCAAAAGACATTCAATACCGAGTTCTTGAACTCTAAGCCATTGTCGCTTCTTATTTTCTTCACTCCTCGTCCAAATTGATGTTCAATCTGGGTAAAGAATGTCATCAGCATTTCTGCTGTCTCATCCTTGGTTACCAAAAAGAATACCCAAGAAAAACGCGAGAAGTCATCAGTGACAACTAGGCAGTAATATTTACCGCCTATACTCCTTGCGTTCACAGGACCAAATAGATCCATATGAAGAAGGTCAAAGGGTGAGGCAATGGAATTTTGAGTTTTTGACTTATGAGGTTTCTTATGTTGTTTGCCTTTTTGACAATGCACACATTTGTCCTCTAGCCCAAATCTCTGCACTGGTACACCTAGCACTAGACCATTTTTGACTATATAGTTCATTTTTCTAAAGTGCACGTGTGCCATTTTCCTATGCCACAACTGAGAATCAGAACAGATGCGGTTGATATTAGACATGTCGACTCCTGGAATGAATCAGTAACACTCATGTCCATGACATAAGTGTCATTTCTTCTTGGAGCCCTCATGACAATCCACTCTTCTGGAATGACAAATCCAGGTTTCAAGATGAGTGCTTCTCTATCCGTAAAATGGACAGGATGTCCTTTGTCACAGATCTGAGATACACTCATCAGGTTGTGCTTCAGCTCCTCAACAAATTTGACTTGCTCTAGCTTAAATTTTCCATTTGTTACAGTACCATATCCCGTTATTTGTCCGCCTTTCTCACCAGCAAAGTTCACATATCCTCCCTTCTTGTGTATGAAATCCACAAGAAGCTGCCTTTCGCCCGTCATGTGCCTTGAGCAACCGCTATCCACATACCACCAGTTGGCAGCACGTCTGATTAACTCCTGCACACAAATTAGAAAAGATTAGTCATCAAGGGGGACCCAAGCCGTGACGGTCTTGGGTCTGCCATTTTCATCCACAAATGTAAATTCTTTTAAGTATCCATTACTCTTTGAATTAGAGGTGGATGCTTTGAGAGTCGCATTCGTTTGAGTATGGGAGGAACTCCTACTAGACTTTCTCTCCGGAGACTTCTGAAAAAGTCTCGGATTTACTGGTCTGGGGTTGGACGTAGATCTAAACACGTTGGGATAGTTATAATTCGAATTGTGATCATTCCTATTATTACTATTTGGGTTAGAAAAATTATTTGGAGTATTAAATCTCTGTGGAGTTTTCGACCTGGATGACTGTCCATGAAACCCTCCTCTTGAAGGAGTATTGTTCCTAGACATATCATTAGTCGTGAACTTAACAGATTTCCGATCAGGTCGAGTTTTCTGAGTACTTAACGTTCTCTTATAACCCAATCCAATTCTCCCAGAGGAGCTAGCTTCATGTGTATTCATTGTTTTTGAGAACCAGCTAGCCATTCTATCACTTACACAAGTCGTCTCGGGAACTAGAGTTTTCTTTTCCGGAGACGAAACGAATTTCACAAGTGATTGGTCCTTTTTCACCTGTGTCTTTCCACTTTTGCCCTTTGTTGGACAAATACTTGCAACATGTCCTTTTTCATGACACACGAAACAAAACCGCTTCACTAAGGCCTTTTTCGGGGCCTTTTGAACTGTTGATTTATCCAACTTTGGCAAACTTGGAAGTGAGATAGTTTCCACCTGTTTACCCTTATCCTTTTCAGATCTGGGTAAAACAGATTCAGTTGTGGTCTTTACCTTCTCTGTGACACTTTCCTTTTCACATTCATCTACTGGTATAGCATTTATTTTTAGTTCAGAGATGGATGGCATTAAAGTGTCAGATGATATTGATTCAGATTTAGTAGCTATTTCAGCTTTCTCGGGTCTCACAAATTGTATGAACCCGGGAACTGCTGAGTAAACTACAGAATCACTAGCAGGTAACTACTCAGATTCATCAGTTGTAGATGAATAGTTATGGTTAAATGGAGGAGGGGATTCAGTATACCCCATCCCTCGAAGGTCTCTCGGCTGTTTTTGTGAACTCAGCATATTATCTAAAGTTTCGATTGAGAATTTTCTTAATTCAAGTTTTTTGTATAATTCTGCAATCCTAACTTTTGCATCAGCGAGCTCTTTTTCCTTTTCAGAGGACTGTTTTGTTATGTCAAGAACATGTTCGTGAGCTAGGTCAATGATCTGACTTTGCTCATTAACTCTTTCTTTCAAAACTCTCAAGTCCTCTTTGTCAGACTTAACCTTATTTAGAAGTTCAGAATTTCTTAATTTTAAGAATGCATTTTCTTCTTTTACAGAGTTTAGCTGAGCTGTGATCGAGCTAGATGCCTCGATAAGTTCCTCAGCTTGTACCTGAAAATTTGTACATAAAACACATGCTTTAACAACTAAGTCTAAGTTTACAAATACCTTTTGCTTTTCAGCATCCAGATTGGCCATGTAGGCTATGAAATCTTCTGAACTCATGTGTTCTGTAGGCTTCAATTGAACCAGTCTAGTCTCTGAAGCTACGGTATCAATCTCCATTTTATCCTCCAAGCCCTCTCCAGCGTCTGACTTTGATTTATCATCTCCTCTTACTTCCTCAATCGAGGCCATGAAGGCTTGAGATTCTTGAGTCTTAGCACTCCAGTCGTATGATCCATCCTGTGCTTGAACCACAAGTGCTCTAGAGCTTGTAAAACTCCCTGAGCCTGAGCTATGGTTGTCACTTGATGTCCCTCCATTTGTGAACCTTTGACCATTATTGCTTGAAGATTGTTCCCCTTTTTGGTCGTTGGCATTCCTTAGCAAAGTGTCCGAAACCGTCACAGTTGTAACACTTTACTTTAGATTTATCAAATCCAACTTTACCTCCAATGAACTTTCTTCCAGTACGGTTCATAAACCGCTGAGCCCTCCTAGCTATCATGGCCATTTTCCACTATAGATCCATTTCTTCTAAATCCTCAGGATCTAATTGATCATAGTCCTCATTAATCAAATTTGGATCTGTGACCTTGCCCTTGATAAAGTTTTCAGTTGTGGTAATAAAAGATGCAAGTAGGGCTACTTCATCTTCAGCTGATTTGACACTCATGGACATCGACTTGAATCCACTAGTTGTCCCAGATTGTTGTGGATTCCTGTCCTTGTTGGAGTTGTCCGAGGATGCTACATAACGAACATTGTTGTTAGTATTTCGGACAGCCGAGTCGGTTTCAACAGTTCCAGTGAAGAATGTTGTGACCCCATTGCTAGTTGATGCAATTGAATCAGATCGTTTACCATGGTAAACGCTTGGATCCTGAACCTGATCGGATCCAGTTTCCTTTCTTTGCATGCTAAGGTCATACACACGAAGTTTACCAATTACTTCATCAAGTGAGAGAGTCTTATAGTCTAAACTCTCCTTCACCATCAAAGTGTATATGTCCCACTTTGTAGGTAAAGCTTCTAGAAGTTTGTTGTTCTTCATGGTGTTTGAAAATTTAAGGCCAATGCCTTCCATCTCCGTCATTAGATGATAGTATCGGGTGATAATTTCTTCTAATGTCTCATTCTTGATGTGCTTAAACACATAGAATTGCTTTGTGAGCAACTCAGCACGACCCTCCTTAATCTGCTCATTGCCCTCGAACCTCTTCTCTAGAGCTAACCATAGCTCTCTAGATAGGTCGAATTTTTTAAACGTGTGTTTGATTTCCTGAGGCAAACACATAGTAAGAGCAGATAATGCTTTATTTTCTGCTTCATACATCTTGCGTTCCTCCTCCTTTAAAGATGAATACTGCACTACTCTTGGTTTGCCTTCAAACTCGTAAGTCGGTGCTTCATAACCATCTTTAATACAGATCCACATGCGTACATCATTGTACTTGGCGAATGATTCAAATCGATCCTTCCACCAGAAATAGTCTTCTCCCTTAAGTAGTTTGGGAGGTGAGGCCGACTTCCCTACCTCATGGTCCATTTCCAACATTTTGTTGAGAGTCGACATCACGAGAGAAAGTCAAAGAAAGTCAAACAGGAAAGTCAACAGAGTCAAACTCACTAGGTTCGTACGCACTTAGATTTATACGAACTTACAGGTTCGAATACTATCTAGGTTCGTAAGGTCAACCTTCTGGTCAAACTTGTCAGAAAATTCAAACGTTCGAACTTATAGGTTCGTACGTTATTTTGGGTAAGTTCGTACGTAACTTTCTGACTTGTACGAACTTGCTGTTCAACACCCAAAATCGAACAAAAACTTAGATCTACAGAGATTCAACCGATGAAATCGAATGAAACTTGATAGATAAGAACCACCAGAGCTTAAGGAATCCAAAAGTACAACTTTTATCAACTTAAACACTCAAAATCTTGTTTTCTTTGTGATTAAAGCAATCCCGAACCCAACAATGACTTGTTGCTGCTCTGATACCAATTGAAAGTCCCTTTGCACGGATCCAAATGGGATTACAATGTGTATTAGATTGCGGAATGGTATAATACACAATAAACAACAACAAAACAAGTAAATGCAAGTGTTAAGTGTATAAGTTTGTAGGTATTCGAAGATAGCACTGTATATTCGAATATAACTGATTAAAAAGCGTACAAATAAAATATTACAACTTAGTATTTATACCCAGTAAGTTCGTACGAACTTACTGGTCCTAGGTTCGTACGAACTTACATGTTCGTACGAACTTCATAGGTTCGTACGAACTTACAAACTAAATACTAAAAAGGCTAAGTTAATAAACAAATTACATTATTAACTACAAAACTAATAACAAAACTAACTATTACAAAATAAGAGCTGTTGTCACCAAACGTCCACCAACTGTAACTGCTTTATAGAACAGATGTTTCACACACCCCCCTTCGCACCCCCTCCCGGCCCTCACTTACTTACGGTATGCAATAGATCTTAATAGGGTTAATAATTCATTCTTATTTTACTAATATAAGTGTACTATATTATTTAACATATAATCATTTTCACAAAATGTTAACAAGAGTTTTTTTCACTCGCGAGTTGTGGCAGGTTCTAAAAGTATACATTTTTAGATATTTAAGAGTAATAATTCTTTTAGTCGGTCGATCGTACGTATGGTACCTTTTTGTCACTTATTTAAATAACTACTAACAAAAAATGTAAATGTAGACAAGTAAATGCAAGTTTAAAGTTTTTTTTATTGATATGAATCAATGAATAACTTGACAAAGTTTACTGCATAAATAGACAAGACAAATTAGTCTGAGTAAACTAACTTGTGACAAATTTTGGACTCGACAGAACAACACCGAATAGCTCGCTACTTAGGTTACAAAATTCTTGCAAAATACAAAATTCTGGACATTTAATATGGTGGTTGGTGCGGTATTTATAGTCTCACAAAAAGGAGACTCAAGCCCTACATGTGTCAACAGCATATTCGTCGGGTACATAATGTTACTTCCAATGTAATGGATGTGACATTAAATCCTAGAAATAAAGTTTACTGTTTATATTATTCCTAGGTTACAGGAAATGTACAAGGAATTAAATGCAATTATACAATAAGTGAGCGTAAATATCTTTTGAAAGATATGCAGGCCTTATCAGATTCAACATATAAGTTGACCTTCAATTGTATATTAGGTATTTGTCAGACCTAATGTACTTTATTGGATAAAGGCTTGGACCGCTGGTTAATAGAGAAGTCTTGAATTCCACATCAATAAACTTCTCTCTATCTCTGTCTTCAGTCTTCGACTTCAACATATGCTTCAAGTTCTTGACAGCGTCAGGCCTGTGTAACTTCTAGAGACTAAGTGTCTAACAGAGATTGATAGATACTTCATTAGGTTCCAAGTCACAATGAGAGAGTCACTGCTAACATATGCAGTGACTGAAGTAGACTTACAAATATTCTAAGTATAGATAAGCTCACTGATCAGTGAGTACTAGTACTCTATCTACTATACTGTTCGCTGCTAACAGATGCATCGATTGATAAGAACGCTTAGTGTATATTTTGTCATCTATAAATTATATGAGTGGGGTCATTGACCTAACACGTACTTATACTTATAAAAGTGTAAATATTTTGTAAATCAAACCCGGAAACCTAATTAATCGCTAAATTTGACTCATCGAATTCGAATCATCTAGGTTTTCATGTATCAAATCTGTTGTACTTATGTAGTTGATTCAACTTTGAGTTAGATTTTTTTTTATTATCTTAAGTGAAGCTTAAATTTATTTTTGTTACAGAAGTTAACAACAATGTAATAAATGAAAATAATATAGTTAAAAAACTTGTACAAATTATTTGATAAAAACTGTTGTGGCAAATAAGATAAAAATTGTTAATAATATCTTCTTGGCTCTTCATTCAACCTAATGAAATCGATTATTGAAGTATTATATTGATTCAATCAATGATTTTTTATGAATTTCGCACTCTAATTGTTGACGAATTCATGTTTCTTCTGCGATAAGATTTTATGCCCTAATTTTGTTGGTGAAAATACGCTCTGTTCTCCTAAATTCATTTTTTTGCTGTGTTTTATAATAGAACTCGATTTTGCAACTATTTTCAAAAATGTCACCACTTTGACTTTGTTAAATGACTAAATCAGATGGATGGCTATGATCCACTTCCCTACTTCCCTCTAGATCACCTCTTCCCCATTGATCAATCCCTTATATATATATTATATTATTCATCAAAATAAATAAATACGACTAACACAATCACATAATTACAATAACGACAATCTAGTAAATTTTCAATAATAACAGGTTGAATGTACTCGACGATCACTTTAAACGATGTTAGTTTCTTTTAGCTTACTTGACATGTCTATTTGTGATTGTATTCGGTGGTGGCTCAAGGGTAAAGCAAGTAAAGTAACGGCTTTAGGCCCCCGAAATTTTAAGGCCCCGAAATTTTTTATTATATGTATGTACATTTTATATAAGATAACAATTAGAGCCTCTACCTTTTTAAACACCTAAGAGCCTCCAAAAATATAAAATGCAAGTAATTAGGCCTCTTTTAATTGAAAATTGACTAACTCATTTTTAATATCTTTATTTCTAAGTTATTTCGTCTAAAAAGTTCTGACATTTTATTAGCAATTATCTGTGTTTTTGAGGTTGTATTCTTTAGTCACTTATTTGCACTTATCATCTTGTATCAAATTGATGAAATAACCGGATGAATATTCTTAAAGTGGCTCATGATTATGAAAATACTCTAATGTTTTAGTTTTTATAATGGCCATTAATATCTCATACAATTCGGACATTGTATCCTGGAATAGGAATATTTGGAATAAAAAAATATGACATTTATGATATGAATATAATTAAAATTATAAACATGACATGTATGGGAAAGAGAAATATATGAATATATTGTATATACATTCGCGTGCTAAAATAAAAAGAATATACGTCAATTTAATGTGTTGGTAACCATCCCGGTGACACCAGTTTTAGTATAAAACAACACTCAGTGACACTCATTGACAAATTATTGAAAATAGACAATATCAAAAGTAATGTTAATTAGATTAATTATTTTATAAATTGAAAGATATCATACCAAGTCAAGAATAAAAATTTTACATTCAAAAATTAAAAAAAAATAGTTATTATATAAAAATAAAAAGGCTTTAAATTTTCAGTCCACTTTAGATCTCATTGCAGCTTGAGTCACTTCTGATTGTAGTTTTGATTTATTTTTTTCCCATAGCTAACAGGTGCTCTCATTATAACTGACATTTTACAAGAGATGTATTCTTGAAGTTCATAAAAGTTTATCAGACCAATGTCAATGCATCGGTCGGTTTGGCCGACGAAACCGACACCATTGGCACGGAATCGTCGATCCATCCGTCACTTTTGGTTAGTCGAAAATCCGACGCGAGCTTCAGTTTCTTTTTTTTTTCTATAACAAACGGCTTCATTTTTCAAATTTTTCAAATTTGAATTCTCTATATTTGGGCTAAACGGCCAAAGTTCACAAACCAACAAAATATATATTTTTTAATTATTTATTTATTTAACCTATTAATTCATACACAATTATTCTTATATATATATATATATATACACAATTCACACCAAAAACAACTACTACACTCATACAATTACACACTCATTTTATACACAAAAACTACACAACACGTCACCCATTTCATACACAAAAACTACACAACACTTCACCCAATTCATATACAAAAACTATGTACTACCATACCCATTTCATACACAAAATGTCTAACAACAAAAACAAAACAACATCTCCATCAAATGTATCCCAAGATATGTGGAACAATTTGATAAACACTCAAATTCCAACCGCAAATTCACTGTCCGGTTCTTCGTCCGCTCAATCAAACTTTCCAACACCGTCTCAAACGTCTCCACAATTCGGGTTTGCACAATATGTACCTGTTGGTCCCAAAGGTTAGCAACAATGTTGTAGAGGGGGGGGGGGTGAATACAACTTTTTCGTTTTCTTTAATTGAAGTTGTGATTCAGACTCAGTTGTATAATAAGAACATATAGAGGTTTTTCAAATAATTCTTTTATTTTGATAAATCAAAGAATTACAAGTTAGATGCGGAATCTCTAACTTAATTGAATACAGAATCCTATCACTAACATCAACTGAGAACAGACTCAAAGCTGATTACAAGTAATACAATTCTGCTAACACAAATGCTCTATGAACTATAATTGATTCACTAAAAATTCTTGCTATTTTCACTCACACACCCACTTAGGCTTTGTAACCCAAGTCTGATACTTATAGTAGAGCTTGTGTGATGCTTGAAACTTGATCAGCCATTGAATGTTTTCCAGATGTCTTCATCTTCATTGGTTGACTTCAGAGATGCTTGCTTGTGTGTTCTTATGAGGTCTGCACGATCAGGTCTGGCAGTCTGTCAGAAAGTACACTACATTCTTGTCTTGTAGGCTGACCATGATAAGGAAGCATGCTGTGCATAAACAGCCAAGATAAGCAGGTATATACATTGAGTATAACCTCTGAAGATGCCATTCTGTTATACACATACATTCCCTAATTGTTAAAAGCATGATCACTTGAGTTTGTGAAATCTCAAGTGTTCTTCAGTTTCAGTGTTGGGTGAACTGGGATAATGAACTCTATGTTGGGTCTTCATTCCATTGTTCAAACTTGATCTTGACAAACAAAGAAAGTCTCTATAGCTTAACTGAAGGATACTTAAACATATATGTGATATAACACTTTGAATATTTCAGAGCTGGTTGCTCTTCAAAAGATTTCTGTCTGCTGGGTGAACTGGCAGTTCTGTCTGCTGGGTGAACTGGCAGTTCTGTCTGCTGGGTGAACTGAACAACAGAAACTCCTTTGCAACCGGCATACAGAAGACTTGGCTTATTCTAGCAAATTTCATTTCCTCAAAAAGAAATCCCACCATACTTATATAGTTATTATCATCATGAAATCATCATAGGAGTAATCATGACTTAACAATCTCCCCCTATTTGATGATGACAAAACTTTAGCATGTGCCAGCATATAAAAGACTTGTGAGAATTCAGTATAGCATGTTGCTCAGAACTGAATAGCTACATGTCCCTTGTTCATTTTAATGGGATCTTTTCAGAGAAGATTATATCACATCTTTTAAGTAAAGGTATCAGATCTCATAATCATATGAAATGAAATTACAAGACTGATTACATGACAGAAGTTTGACAGAGTGAATTACAAACGACCTATCTAGACAAACACATTGTCTTCAAAACTCTTCCTCTTTTTCCTTCACAACACTTAACATTCCTGGACCATCAGGATCCAGTCCTCTTCTGATCATCTCTTTGACAATCTCCTTTGAATACATACCAGCTCCAGTAGCCAGTAATGCCATAGATCTGAGGTTGATTAAATGCTGAATGCTAACCAAACTCAATTATGAAGTTCTATGAAACCTCAGAATATTTCCATCTAGGAAATAGATACCATGCTCAGGATATTCAGTATAAAATCCATGATATCCTTGGACTCCAATTGGTGGGTCAGTATTTCCTGGAACAGTGTATGGCAGAGGAGGAAATCCAACATTCTGAAATGAGGCAGCAGTTGTACCCATGAGTTGATCAATGTTGACCCTTTTCTTGAACTGACTTGGGCCAGATTGAGTAGAGCTAGTAAAGCTTTGTTCAATGACTTTAGCCTTCTTCTGCTTGGGTTTAGCAATAGGCTTGTATACATCCCTTCTAGGTGTGCCTTCCAATCTGGATGCTTTGTTGAACAGTTCTTGCAGTCTTTTCATAACTGCATCTCTAGTAACTCCACTTCTTGACTGATAATATTCCTGAATCTCCAACCATTTAGAGAAGCCAAAGTTGTACAAATTGAGCAATCTAACATTCTCAACTGTGTTATCAGATCTAGTGATGTTAATCACTTCATCAGTGCATCTTTTGACTTTCACAATCTTTGCAGAGTGTTTTCTTCTCTTGGCACAGTCTTTGTATCTCTCTAATTCTCTGGGGAGATAAAAGCTATCAACAATGTTTGTTGATCTTAGTTGTGGTTCATGAACACCTTCAGTTTCAACTCCTTTCTTTCTTTCTTCTGCCTTCTTTGCTTCTGCAGTTAGCTTCACCATTTCAAAAGCTATTGCTTGTGACTTTTCAGCTGGGACAATTTTAGAAATGATTCTGACAGCTGGTTCATCCTTCAGAGCTTGAACATTCTCTGATTTGGCTAACCTCTTTGCAGCAGTTTCATTTCTTCTTAGTGTTCTTTCCTTCTCCTTCTGAAAATCACGATCACTAAGATAAGCTTCAACAGATTCAAACCCAAAGCTTTTGGCTTCTTCAAGCAACATTTCTTCCTTTGTCTTCTTTCTTTCAATACCAGCAACAGACCTAATAGTCTTCCAAAGACATATTGAGCTTCCAAGCAGCTATGGAATCTTCTTGGTCTTCTGGTATGATGCTACTTCTTACTAGCTGAATGTAAGCATCCAGCTTGAGTTGATTTTCAACTTTAAGCTCTTCAACAGTGATACCCAGTTGTAATGCTTCTCTGAACAGAGCTTTGTCTTCATCAGACATACCTTCTGGATAGTCAAAGCCTGTTGACTTGGGCTTCTTTTTCTTTGAAGGTTCTTCTTCTACAATAGGTTGTTTTTCAGGATTTTTGAATGGGTCAGTCATTGGTTCTCCTATTTGCTGAATAGAGGGCATCTGGGCACTTCTTGAACTTGAAGTCCCAGGTACATTGACTATTGGTGTAGTAACATGAGCTGGCTCAGAGGTTGTTGCAGACTTTTCAACTTCAATTACCTCATCTTCTTCTTCATCACTTCTCAACTTTCTGGCAGCACCACTGCCAATGACATACTCATCATCCTCAGAGTCAACCACATACTTTGACTTCTTGATGTTTCTTTTTGGGATGATCTTAACTCTCTTTGATCTTTGCTTTGTTGGAATAGCTGCTGGCTTGACTTGTTGTTTTTGCTCCCCCTCAGATGAGGATGAGCTAGTTTTAACACTGGAACTGCCACCAGCTTCCATCTTTTTAATCTTCTCACTCCTCTTTTCATACCTTCTTCTTTTAGACTCTTCAAGCTTCTGTTCAAAAGCTTGATCTCTCTTTCTTTTCTTGTCTTCATATCTTTCTCTCTTCCTCTGTATAATAGATTCAATTGTTTCTGATCTGTTGTGATCAGACTCTTACTTCTTTTCTTGCTCCCCCTCAGCTTGAGCTTTATCCTTATTCTCCCCCTTTTTGTCATCAGCAACAGGGGTGGGGGCATCAGCAGTAGATGCAGGAGGTTGAGTGTGCAATAGAGTCGGATAATGAGAAAGAATCTGAGTGAGCTTTCTTTCTATGTTTTGAAAGTTGGCTGCTTTAATGAAGTCTTGAATAGCCAGTGATGTAGTAAACTTTTCAAAGGCAGCAACATTTGAGGCTTGAGCCTTATGAAGTTGCTGAAGTTCAGAGAAAATCCTTGACTTTTCTTCAGGTTGAATTGAATGGGCTTTGAGATCTGCATTTTCTTTCTTCAATGCAACATTTTCCTTCTTAAGAGTCTTCAACTGATGCAACAAGTCCTCATGATCTTGATGAATGATCATGGTTTGGTCAAGTTCTTTGGACTTTTGCTTGAGTTCATCCATTTCTTTATGAAGTCTTTTGAGAAATTCAAGTAACTTCAATTGATTTGCAGCAGAGAATGAATCTTGTCTAAGCTCTTCTAGAGCAGTAGTGAAATCAAAATGAGCTTCTTCATCAGCACGAATAAGCTGAGTGAATCTGGAGACAAATTCCAGAAGGGCAGAGGTATATTCAGTAACCATCTTATCAACATTAGTCATAAGTGTACCTATACCATTGAACTTAGATTCCAGAACATGAATCAAGGCTCCATGACATGCTTAACAATGTCATTGATAGAAGGTGTATCAGCAGTGGATGGTTGATCAGAAGAATCCTTGGTGTCTATTGGTTGAGCATGAGGAGGTGAATCTGGAATGTCAATGCGAATTGGTAGATCAACATGAGGAGAATCCAGCATTTCTTCATCTTCTTCTTCCTCAGGCTGTAGATTTTGGATATCTTCATCATCAGATGGAACATCAACAGGATCAGCAGAGAATGAGTATAAGGTCTGGTTGAGAATCTTGGCTGCAGCTGGATGAATGAATGAAATAATGGGCATAGAAGGTGAAAGTTTGGGTTCCTCAGATAAAGTCTGTGATTTGACTTCATCATCATTGGAAGTAGAGGTTGATGCCTGTAAGTTCAGTTGTGTATCTGCTGACTCATTGACAGCATGTGCAGACTCAGATTGTGTAAGAGGTATTTGAGTGGTAGTATGTGTGAGACCAGTTTGAACCTGGGCTGGGTTCTCAATATCTAACTCCTGAGAGCTGATATTGGTAGATGTGGTTTCCCTTTGTAAGATGTCAACATTTTGGGATGTTGACAAATGTTCAGGCTCAGTGGGTTGACTCACTGACTTAGTATGAGGTAAGATGTCCCTCTTGCTTTCAATGGACTTCACCTTTCGAGAGGTTGATCCAAATAACGGCTTATCTCTTTTCAACAATGTATCTTTTCGAGAAGATACATCTGAGCTGGCTAAGGGTTGATCAAAAACTGGAGTTGACTTCACACGACTAGAAGTCAATCCAGCCTTGGGCGCTTTTGACATTGCCTTTTTGGCATATGCCTTAAGTGGCTGAGTGTCAGCTTTCACTTTTGTGCGCTTTTCAATAAGTTGAGTTTGGGATTGATCATCCTGTGCTGGCTGTGAAGCCTGCTCAGGAGTGGTTGAAGATTGTGATTTTGAAAACTTGGTGGTGGATGCTGGGTTAGAAGAAATGGGTTTACTTGACTTCTTGGCATCCCTTTTTGAAAGTGGGGAGAAAGAAGATGATTTAGTATCCATACCTGAGGTCTTGGTAGACTTAGTCTTCAGTACAGGTTTGGAGACTATTGGCTGTGCTGGTTGGCTTGATGTCTTTGCTGCTGCTGGCTGATCATCATCATCATCATCATCATCATCTGAACTTGATGAATCTGGAGGTTGAGTATCAGTGGCTCCAATATCAGGATCAGCATCCAGAATGACTTCTGGAGGAATAGCAGCAAGCATAGAAGGAGAGAGACCTTGATGAGGTTTCTAAATCACTTTATGGAACATTTTGTCACCCATAAAAACATCACCAGCATCTAAATCTTCTAAGTCCTTGTATTTCTCACCAAGTATGCCTTCAATTATCAAACTTAAGAATCTGGGAAATGGAACATTCTTTTCCTTTTTCTTCTTTTCAATCTTTTCTCTCAACTCAGTATAGATGAGAGCGGAAAAATCAATATTTCTCCCAAAAATGAGAGCATGTCCTAACTGTAACTCAAAGTTGTTACATTGATCTTTGCTACCAAATTTGTGACTCATACACCAAATGAGAACACCAAAGAAATAACTCCAAAAACCATTCATTTTAACACGTTTGGGGCTATTATTGAAGTTATTAGGGTATCGAATGAAGCTTAATACTTCATGCCTACAATCAATTGGTGATGGAGGATCAACAAATGGTTCTTCGGGCAATTTAAGGTATCTACGAATGTGCTCTGTTGAAATCACTATGGGTATGCCATTTCCCACAGTGGCAGAGATATAAGTGGAACCTAGGTTAGATTAGGTAACAACGCATGTATAACAAAATTCAATGAGTGTTTGAGGAAAAGTTTGACAAGGAACAGTCGTTAAAGCATAAGAAATTGGGGAGTTTTTGAAATAAACAACCATGTTTCGATAACCTGCATTTCTGTAATTCTTTGGAATTGTCAGACTTGTGGCAGAGTTATTGTTGTTGAGAGTGATTTCCTCAGCATCTGGGGAATTTGGTGCTTGTTTCATGTTTTCCTTTAGTTCAAATGCAAACGACATGGTTGATTTTGTGTGAAATTGATTTTAGGTTAGAACAGAGTGAGGAAGATGAACAGAGTTAGCGTTTATATTCTTAGTTAAAAATGGAAATGGAAACGGTAACATAAACGCATACGGGGTGACAACTATTTATAGTAGGAAAGAGAAAGACATAATCTCTTTGAAAGTGACATGTTTCTGAAATGTCAGAAACTTTTCAGAGATATGGTGCTACAGTGCTACAGTGTTCAGAAGGTGGCAGGAGGCTTTGGTCGTTATTTTCAAACGGCCAAGATTAAGAAAATGTGTTTTCTAAAACATTATCTTAAATCAGATCAAATTAATGTGATTACACATTTTAAGAAAACATTATCCTCAATTTATTTCATAAAAGAGTAATTAGAAAAGGAAATTAAATCAAGAATGATTTATCAGATAAGCTGCTTGATATAATTGTTTAAGAGTTGTCTGTGCTGGTTGATCACTAATGTTGTTCTATGCTGGTTGGGCAGAGATAGTGCAACCAGCTCAGACAGTGCATTCTTTTATAGTTCAAGAATACCCAGCTCAGAGATGAGATAGTTAAAACGTTTTTCATCTAAGGGCTTGGTAAACAGATCTGCCAATTGTTGATCAGTAAAGACAAAATGTTACTCTACATCCTCTTTCATAACATGATCTCTTATGAAATGATACCTGATATCAATGTGCTTAGTCCTTGAATGCATGACAGGATTATTGGTGATGGCAATGGCACTTGTATTATCACAATAGATAGGGGTCTTTGTGAAATGCATTCCATAATCCTTGAGCTGATTCTGCATCCACAAAATTTGAGCACAACACTGCCAGCAGAGACATACTCTGCTTCTGCAGTTGATGTTGAAACTGAGTTTTGTTTCTTGGATGTCCAAATAACCAATTTACTACCCAGTAGTTGACAACCACCAGTAGTGCTTTTCCTGTCAATCTTACATCCTGCAAAGTCTGCATCTGAATAACCAATTAGATCAAAACCACAGTCTTTGGGATACCAAAGACCAAGGTTTGGATTACCTTTGAGGTACCTAAAAGTTCGTTTAACAGATTGTAAATGAGACTCTTTTGGACAGGCTTGATATCTTGCACACAGACATGTGGCAAACATGATATCTGGTCTGCTGGCTATTAAGTACAATAAGGAACCAATCAAACCTCTATATAATGTGACATCAACAGATTTACCATTTGAGTCAGCATCAATTTTAATAGAATATTGCATAGGAGTTCCAATGACTTTACAATCAGCAAAGGCAAAATTATTTAATACATCATTTATATATTTGCTTTGACAGATGAAAATGCCATCATCAAGTTGTTTAATTTGCAAACCAAGAAAGAATGTTAATTCTCCCATTAAACTCATTTCATACTTATCAGACATAAGTTTAGAAAAATCTTGACAATGTTTTTCATTTGTTGACCCAAAAATAATATCATCCACATAAATCTGTACAAGAATGATGTCACCATTTATCTCTTTTATAAATAGAGTGGTATCAATCTTCCCAACTTTAAATTTGCATTCAGTTAGAAAATTGTGAAGTGTTTCATACCAAGCTCTAGGTGCCTGTTTTAGGCCATATAGAGCTTTGTCCAACTTGTAGACATGATTAGGAAATTCATTGCATTCAAAACCTGGAGGTTGTTTGACATATACTTCTTCTTGCAACTTTCCATTTAGAAATGCAGACTTCACATCCATCTGAAATACTTTAAAGTTCCTGTATGCAGAAAATGCCAAAAATATCCTGATAGCTTCCAATCTTGCTACAGGGGCAAATGTTTCACCATAATCCAATCCTTCCTCTTGTCTGAATCCTTGAGCAACCATTCTTGCTTTGTTCCTGATTACAACCCCATGTTCATCCATCTTATTCTTGAATACCCATCTTGTACCAATAACTGTTTTTTTATGTGGTACAGGGACCAATGTCCACACTTTGTTTCTTTCAAACTGAGAAAGCTCATCTTGCATAGCTTCTACCCAGCTTGGTTCAGCAAGTCCTTCATCAATCTTTGTGGGTTCAATTTCTGACACAAAGTTCACATGCATACAAAAGTTGCTTGTAGCTTGTCTTCTTGTCCTGACACCAGCATTTGGATCACCAATAACTTGCTCAATAGGATGTGCCTTTGTCCATTTCTTAGCATATACAGGTGGTTCAGATGCTCTACTATCCTTATGATGACTAGTGGAATCAGCATTGCTGATTGTAGCAGCCTGTGCTGGTTGATCTTGCATCAACACATCTTCTATATTCTCTAAGCTGCCTTCACTAGCTGTATCACAGTTTGAAGTATCATCTTCTGATTCTTCAAGTGAGTTATTTATAGGTTCAATGTTGAGCATAACTTCCAGTATTGGAGTACTGGGAGATGTAATTGACCTATCTTCACTGGATTTAGGGGATTCCACATGCTGATCAGTTTGATCATCATTTGGAGTTTCTGAAGTAGGAGCAGAGTTTGCTAATTCTTCAAAATTCAGTGGAGTATCCTCATTTTCTAAGGGAAGAGATGATGCAGATAATGTATTCTCATCAAATGTGACATGAATAGATTCTTCCATGCATCCTCTTTTCTTGTTGAATACTTTGTATGCTTTTGACAGAGTAGAATAACCAATGAATACACCATCATCAGCTTTTGCATCAAACTTTCCAAGTTGATCTCTTATGTTAAGGATGAAACATGGACTTCCAAAAACATGGAAAAAGCTGATATTGGGTTTTCTTCCTTTCAACACTTCATAGGCTGTCTTTTCATGCCTTTTTACAATCAGAGACCTGTTTTGAGTGAAACATGCAGTGTTTACAGCTTCAGCCCAAAAATGACTTTTTAGTCCTGATTCAGCAATCATTGATCTTGCAGCTTCAATAAGTGTTCTATTTCTTCTTTCTGCAAAACCATTTTGTTGTGGTGTTCTCACAGCAGAGAAGTTTTGTGAAATTCCTTTGTCAGCACAGAAAGATTCCAACACATGGTTTCTAAATTATGTACCATGATCACTTCTGATCTGCTTCACTTGTTGTCCATTTAGACGTTCCATCTTCTTAACAAAGTTGATGATTTCTTCTGTTGCTTCACCCTTCTGCCTTAGAAAGAATACTCATGTATACCTTGAGTACTCATCAACTATAACTAGAGTATACTTCTTTCCTCCCATACTTGAAGTGCTTACTGGACCAAACAGATCCATGTGAAGCATATGAAGTGGTTGCATAATGGATGAGACTTGCTTTGACTTAAATGAAGCTCTGTGCTGCTTTCCCTTTTCACAACCTGGACATAGTCTGTCCTTGACATATGTCATGCTGGGTAACCCTGACACTAATCCTCTGCTGGCTAGCTTATGGATATCTTTGAAATTAAGGTATGAGAACCTCTTGTGCCATAACCATTTAAGGTTGTCCGCTGACTTGGAGTAGAAAAATGTGTCACTGGTGGTAACAGCAGTATTCATATCAATTTGATACATGCCTTCATGTCTCTTTGCAGTTAGTAGTGGTTTTCCCATTAGATCAAATATAGTTCCAAAATTCTTTCTGAATTGAACTACTTTCCTTCTTCTGGTAAGTTGACTTATACTGATCAGATTATGTTTTAATCCAACCACATAAGCAACATTCTTGAAGTTTACATTCCCATTACTCAGAGTACCAAAACCTCTAGTATAACCCTTTGAATTATCTCCAAAAGTAACAGCTGGACCATCTTTCTCCTTATAGTCCAGCAGCAGGGACTTACATCCAGTCATATGCCTTGAACATCCACTATCCAAGTACCAGATTTGTTTGCTTTGAATGCCCTGCACAAACACAAAAGATTAATTCATTTTGGGAACCCATCCAGAGATGGGTTCAGGAGAACTGATATCAAGATTTGATGTCCTCCTAGTGTTCCTTTTGTTAGTCTTAACATTTACTTCACTAGAGATGTTCTGTGTTGATTGTATTGTCAATTGACTTAACAAAGTTCTAGGAATCATACAGTAATCTGTCTTACATTGATGAGACATGTGTGATCTCTCACCACAGTTGTAACATTTCCTGTTATTCTGTCTTTTAGATGTAGGTGGAACAACCCTTGACTGATGGGTGTTACTCTGATTCAACTGCTGATTGCTAATAGCAAACAATTGTTGAACCTGAGTTGTGAGCTGGTCAAGCTTACTAGCCAAGACTTGAGTTTCAGTTAAACCAGCTCTCATTTGTTTACCCTTCCCATTTGTTGGCTGACCCTTGAAAGTATTTAACTCAACTTTCTTTCTTTGGGTAACAGTCTTGTTTCTTTTAGCCTTACCAGCATTGATTGTTTGACTTTCAATGACTGATGTTAACCCAGCATTGGGTTTTACAATGCTGTCAGCTTTCAGGCTTGCAGCATTGTCAGCTTTGAAGACAGTGAAGGATGTTACTCTAATGTTTTCATAAAGAGGGTCAGTGGCTACACAGGCAGATGCTGAGGATTCAGTGAATTCATTTGTTGAATTACTTGATCCATCAGCTTTGGTTTCTTCTATGATCTTAATCATGGATTCAGCTTTAGCAGCAGGTTTTACAAATTTATTTGTTAGAATCTTTTTACCAGCAACTACTTTAGCAAAGGTTTCTGGTAAGATCTCTGCTGGTTCAAGTATTGGATCCATCATGGTTACTTCAGCTATGGCAGCAGCAGACTCAAAATCTCCATTTAAAATAACTTTTACTTGGTGTGGCACTTGCTCTTGAACACACTTAGTTGTTCTTTGAGCAGAGTGACACCAAGATTCAACAACCTTTTTGAGATTTATTAATTGATTTTTAGTGTCTGCTGACTCTTGCAAATAAACTTGGGAAGCATAAACTTTTTATTCAAGTTCAAGTTTATCATTTTTAAGACACTTGTTTTCAAGTTCTAAAACACTCAACTGAGATTTTAAATTCTCATTTTTTATTTTAAAATCATCTTCCCTTTTGCAAGCCATATCAAGATCAATTCTAAGATAGTCAAACATTTATGCTTTTTCATCATCAGTATAAGATCTGAAGTTTTCTACCTTATACAGCTTAGAGGCTTTCCATTTTTCTGATTGCATCTTTACATCAGCCTCTCTCATGTCATCCAGAAATGTGCTATCCTTTTTGTCCTCTACAGAATCTTCTTTGGCTATCAGACACTTTCCATGTCTACCTCCTTTGATACAGTCATCATCACTCTCACTGGATGAGGATGAAGATGATGAGCTGTAATCATCCCAGTCATGGGACTCAGCAATCAAACTCTTGACTTCAGGTTTCTTCTTTCCTTTGGAATCAGCTTTCATTTCAGCCTTCATTGCCTTATATTTAGCTTTATACTTTGCTGCCTTTGAGTAGGTGTCAGCTTGAATGAATGGTTTCTTGAACTCACAGTCAGCTGCAAAGTGTCCAATATTTCCACATTTGTAACACTCAGCTTTGGCAAACATTCTAGTCTTGATAGAGTTCCCTGGGCTGGCTTTCTTACTGAATCTGAAACCAGATTTGCCTTTTCTCCTATTGAATTTTCTGAACTTTTGAGCTAGCATAGCCATTCCATTTGCAAAGGTTTCTACATCATCTTCATCACAGCTGTCATCTGAGTAGTCTTCATCTTCACTTTGTTCATCTGTACTGACTTCTGCTTCTTCTTTGTTGACTTTTGGTTTGTAAACAATCATGGCTTTTGAACTCTTTCTTTTTGGTTCAGCAGCAACAAGGGCAGCACTGGAATGCTCAGGGTGCTTCCAGTTCTCCTTAATATTCTTGTCATGTAAAGCCTTAGTTTTCTCATGATTCATGAGAGCACCATAAAGTGAAGCCAGATCAAAGTTTTTAAGACTATGGGTGACTTTTAGTGATGTAGCAACAGATTCCCAAGAAGGTGGTAAAGAGTCAACAAACTTGTTGGTGACTTCAAAGACATTAATGTGAATTTCCATGGTTGCTAGATCATTTAGCAAAGCAGTAAATCTGGTGTACATATCAACCAGAGATTCTCCTTTATGACAGAAGAACAGTTCATATTGCCTTTTTAATGCAATAATGTTGTTCTACTTGACTTCTTCCTTTCCTTCATATGCTATATCCAAAGCATCCCACATTTTCTGAGCAGAAGGGAGCCTACATACTGAGTTGTACACAGAATTAGGAAGAGAGATGGCTATTTGAGTTCTTGCTTTAGCATCTAGGCCAGTTCTTCTTTTGTCTTCATCAGACCATTGATTAGTAGTTTTAACTACCTCCCTAGATGTTGCAGGAGTAGTTCCAGAAGCAGGAACTTCAATGGTGGTGGTTGGAACGAATGGTCCTTCTAGAACAATGCTTGGCATTAATGGATCAATTGATTCAAAATGTAGCATCATTCTTGATTTCCATGTCTGGAGTTCCTTTGCATCAAACTTAGGGGGTCTAGATGCAGAACCATTTTCCAGGTAAGCAGACTTTGAGCTGTAAGTGGCCATTTCAACAGATCTAAGATTAGAACAATCTTAACCGCTCTGATACTAGTTGTTGGTCCCAAAGGTTAGCAACAATGTTGTAGAGGGGGGGGGGGTGAATACAACTTTTTCGTTTTCATTAATTGAAGTTGTGAATCAGACTCAGTTGTATAATAAGAACATATAGAGGTTTTTCAAATAATTCTTTTATTTTGATAAATCAAAGAATTACAAGTTAGATGCGGAATCTCTAACTTAATTGAATACATAATCCTATCACTAACATCAACTGAGAACATACTCAAAGCTGATTACAAGTAATACAATTCTGCTAACACATATGCTCTATGAACTATAATTGATTCACTAAGAATTCTTGCTGTTTTCACTCACACACCCACTTAGGCTTTGTAACCCAAGTCTGATATTTATAGTAGAGCTTGTGTGATGCTTGAAACTTGATCAGCCAATGAATGTTTTCCAGATGTCTTCATCTTCATTGGTTGACTTCAGACATGCTTGCTTGTGTGTTCTGATGAGGTCTGCACGATCAGGTCTGGCAGTCTGTCAGAAAGTACACTACATTCTTGTCTTGTAGGCTGACCATGATAAGGAAGCATGTTGTGCATAAACAGCCAAGATAAGCAGGTATATACATTGAGTATAACCTCTGAAGATGCCATTCTGTTATACACATACATTCCCTAATTGTTAAAAGCATGATCACTTGAGTTTGTGATAACTCAAGTGTTCTTCAGTTTCAGTGCTGGGTGAACTGGGATAATGAACTCTATGCTGGGTCGTCATTCCAATGTTCAAACTTGATCTTGACAAACAAAGAAAGTCTCCACAGCTTAACTGAAGGATACTTAAACATGTATGTGATATAACACTTTGAATATTTCAGTGCTGGTTGCTCTTCAAAAGATTTCTGTCTGTTGGGTGAACTGGCAGTTCTGTCTGCTGGGTGAACTGGCAGTTCTGTCTGCTGGGTGAACTGAACAACAGAAACTCCTTTGCAGCCAGCATACATAAGACTTGGCTTATTCAAGCGAATTTCATTTCCTCAAAAAGCAATCCCACCATACTTATATAGTTATTGTCATCATGAAATCATCATAGGAGTAATCATGACTTAACAGTACCCCTTACAAACCCTTACTCTCAAGGTTTGTACCAATCACAACAATTCCAACAAACACAACAGTTCCCACAACAATTTCAACAACAATTCCAACACCAACAAACAAATTTCGTCATACCCGACACCGGCCATCACCTAACTCGAAGAAAGTGAAGACGACTTTGAAGTTGAAACCCAACTAGACAAAACAAAAAAGAAAACAAGTTCGATGGACCGACGAGAATGCACGAATTTTAGCCGAACGTTGGGTACATTGTTCCGAAAATGGCATACAAGGAAACTCGCAAACCGACGTGAGTTTTTGGAAAAAAATACAAAAGGACTTCAATTCCTTAGTCGCCGAAAAACGTAATATTAATCAACTTATGGGCAAATGAAACAAAATTGCACCCGACGTGAAAAAGTTCAACGACATCTACAAAAACTATGTCGAGCTTCACCCTCAAAGCGGTGAGCGAGATGAAGACGTGTTAGAAGCCACCCGAAAGCACTTCAAGCAACAAAACAATAAACGTAAATTCATTTACGAGCAATGTTGGAATGTTTTAAAACATTACCCGAAATTTTTTATGGAGCCGGAGGTAATGAACAATAAATGTACATTTGAAGTCGACTCGGAAACCGTCAATCTAGAAGTGGGTGACTCCCAACCGGTCAATGCAAATCTTGCGGCTAACATGCAAAAGTTGTTTCAACACGACCCACTACATCGTCCACCCGGCCACAAGTCTCAAAAAAGTTCAGGTTTATCGGACGCGGCTACTTCATCAAGAAGTTTAAGAGGCGAAAAGATTGAAGCTCTTGAGGAAGTTAAAAAAACCGCTCGCCTCCAACAAACCGCAATAAAAATGATTACTGGAAAATTCGACGAAAAATAGCTTTCAAAGAGTTGAATTTTCTTTGTAAAAAAATACCAAAACGTGCTTCAAAAAAGGAACTAAAAATGATCAAATCCGCTCGAAAAAATATAGTAAGCACGTATGGTTCAATGTTTCCGACAAAAAATGACGATTCAGACGAACACGAAGCCGATGCCAAAGAGGAAGAATCGAGTTCCGATTAGATTACTTTTAATTATTTAGTGTGTTTTTTATTATTGTAATGTTTTTCTTTTTTTAGGAAATGTAATATTTTTTTTAGGAAATGTAATGTTTTTTCTAATTATTGTAATATTTTTATTTTAATGAAATATGTTAATTTTAATTATTGTGTTTTAAATATATAAATTAAAAAATGACTGAAAAACTGACTGTGACCATAGGCACAGGTGAGTCAATTGTTAATCAATTTTGAGAAAAACTGACGTGGCACTGAGTTGACAGAAAATAACCAGTCGATTTTAAGATATCATTGAAAATGCTCATGGTACAATAATGATGTTTAAATGCGTTTATCAATTCTATTAATTAATACAAACAAAACAAATATCGTCTTTGAAAAAGAACAAATTAAAAGTTATTATAATTTTGTAATCACATGCAGTTTGAAATTTGGATTATATGTTGCAGTTTGTGTTCATATGCCATATTAATGTTTTTTTCTGCTCAGACTTGCTATCCTTCTTTTTACTACCTCTTTTACAGTTATTCACTAATATAAATAAGGAAAATGCTAAATAGGTCTAAAGATATGGATCTAAATATAAGCTTAAAAATTTGATTAGTGCAAATGAAAAAATGATTGGTTAAGAAAATAAGAGAGAATGAATGAAATCCATGTATCATATATTGTATATATTAGACTTATATTTAGGCCTATCTTTTGAGTCTATTAAGCATTACCCTATAATTATAGATTAATGGTTATCCGATTTAATTACCGCACTATGGCAGAATTAAAATTTTGTTATAAATACTAAATAGTGACTCGAAGCATATTATTTTTTTTATTCACCGATGAATTACTTATGATGGTGACTCAATATAACAATATGTTTCTCGTACGCAGAGTTTAGGGATTCAGCAGGGCTGGCCCACCGAATTTGATGACTCGGTGCCACAACAAAGAAGTAGACCCTTAAATTTTATAGATATATGACGTAAATCTTTTTCTAATTAAATATAGATATAAACTTGCTCGCACGTATCGTGTCTAGATTCACGATATAGCAATCTAGAAGTATGATTTTTGAAAATTTTTGTAAAAATAATCAACAAAAATCTAATTAGTGACCAACAATCAATGATTGAATACATATAAATCTAAAATGTAATGTCAATCTTGAATGTTCTATAATCATTCTTCGATAACAAAAATACAAATTTGTTCATTGAACACAAAATAAGTTTGGAAGGTTTAAATTGTTACATGGATGGCCTGGATTATGGAAAAGTCCGTAAACAAGTCGTTTAATATGAGTGTTTTTATTTGGATACTTTAGTCGATAGAAAATTACGTACATAAGCATTATGTGTGAACTTAAGTCAAAGGATATTATGTATACATAATTCACAAACCTGGGCTTACAATGAACCTACGTACATATATTACTAAAAAGTAGCTTACTGATCGGTAGTCGTGAGCTCATGGCCCATGGGTGTAAATGATAGCAAGTTGGACCAAATCTTCATAAAAAAGATCACACATAAATAATTGTACAGTTATTATAGAAACTGTATTAGCACTTTGCCACACATTATGTAACCCTGTTTATCTAGTCTAGCAAAGAAACTAATAAACATAAAAATCAAAAATTGGATAAGCCTCAAACTTAATTGTTAACTAGTGAAACATTAGTTGGATCATGGAGCTGAAAGATTCTATACGTTAGAAATTTAGATTTTAGACCTACGTTGTTTATTGAACACAAAATAAGAATTAACATGGGCATTCAAAAAGGCAAAACAACATTTTAGCCACTTCTTGCTATTCATTAGTCATGAGCGACCTCATTACAGATAGCAAGTAAGCCAAGCAAATCATGAGATCAAGTAGTTCTACTACCATTATTTTCGTATTCGTTTTCATCATCTCGTCACACCCCATGCTCCCACACAACCCGACGCAGCTTTCTTGATTTATTATTGTATGTACCCTTTCTCTCTTTTCTTTTCTGCAAGGTAAGAGTATGCGTCTTTAATTATATGATACTAGTTTTATTGACATATCGAAAAGTATCATTATATATTAGTTTCTATTGATAATTATTTTAAAAGTGAGTATAAAGTCACCTTATACTAACATTAATATACAAACACCACCATCTAAACCGAAAGATTACCCCCCCCCCCCCCCAATTGTGCCACCACCACCCCCACCTAAACCGATCCTTGATGAAACGACTGATCCCAACACTTAACTTTCTAGAATTTCACCTCCAAAGTTTTCAAAATCAACCTCTATGCCACACACTTCAGAATTTGCGATTTTGATAAACAAAATATCTAGATCTTGCTTGGATCTTTAGAAATATAGAAAATTTAAGATCTCAATCTGATCATACGATCGTTGTTTTGATTGATCAAATGAATAAGGCACCACTAAATATGTTAACTTATCTAGATAAATAGTTAATGGTTTACCCGTTAAGCGTCTCGTAAGAATGAATTTAATCAATTCTAATACTTCGATTGTTCATAACTTTATAAAATTTTGTTTTACTTTTTGTCATCCTTTAAACAGTTTAGCCGAAAGCTTTGTCCTTCGTATTATATTAAACTCATATGATATGCAACCACTTTCATGAGTTTATTAAAATATTTGGTCAAACATAGAGATTGCCATTCATAAATGTAAATCTACTACTGCGTGCAGGCTGTCGATAATAAACAAATATAAGAGAAGTTAATGCTTTCATTTTCAACTGCAAAAAGTAAAATGATGATTTAGTTTTGTTTTCTTATGACTTTTAATTTAATTTGATGATACGTTGCTTTCTTGGGCAGTGCAGTAGGCCACATGTTCACATGTCAATGTCTCTAATCATCGGTTTTCAAAGCAAAGGACCATGTACACATTGGATCCGGTTATGAAATGTAGCATCTTTGATGCGTACAGTCAAATATCACATTAAAATCAAAATTGTATAGTAATGCATATATATATCGAAATCTATTATTAGTTAGATTGACATAGATTAGAACTAGAATATGTTAATGTCTTTTTACTAAACAGAAAAAGACAAGGTTCAAATTTTATTATATTCATTTGTCTGTAAATTTATACAAGATGTGTGGTGTTATCACAAATCGATTAAGTTAGTAAATTACTTTTGAAAGTAGACACTTATTTCAAAACAAATTAAAATGAAAAAGACAACAATTATTTTAGAAGAGAGAGTTGTTGATAAAGTTAATTCTTTCCGGTGGAAGTTACAGATTTTACATTTCTTTCTTTAATATAAATCTTGAAATTGGACCCACATCTTCAGCGCTTCATTTATATATATAAGCCCAAGCAGAGAGAGAGAGAGGCGAACACTAATCTCACAAACACGTGCTTACACTTCAAATTTAAGCTTTGTGAAACCATCTTTCCACCAACAATCACCTTGAATGGAAACGTATAATGATGTGGAACTTCGTATTCTTGAAAGTTTTACTGGTGAGGAACTTAGTACTTTTGACGACACTGTCTCATTACTTCTCCAGATTGAAGAAAAAGTACATGATCGTGACTATGAACCATCTATTTTCACGGTCCCTATGATTCTACGAGATTTCAGCCAGAGCTCTTACAACCCTCGGGTCGTCTCTATTGGACCTCTCCATAGAAAAGCCAGAAAAGTGCAAGCAATGGAAAAGCGGAAAGCCACTTATCTACATAATCTGTTGGCTGGTTTAACTCTCCCCGCTGAGCAAACATTGGAAGCATGTGCGGCGAAGGTAACAGCTTCAATAGATAAAATAAAAGAAAGTTATGACGAAATGAAGCCCTGCTCTGATGTAGATCTTGCACAAATGATGGTTATGGATGGTTTTTTCATACTTGAGTTTGTATACAACTTTGAAAAGCATTTCTCAGACGTGATGATTGCCCGATCCATTGTTAACGATTTACTGTTGATAGAAAACCAAATCCCTTTCTTTGTTCTACAAGACCTCTTTCAATGCACTATTTTGAAACGTAAACCTAATGTCTCTCTTATTGGACTTATTCTTAATGTTCTGCAACTTGTCCCCCTTTGGGTAGAAGACTTGAGAGAAGTCAAGGTTTCTCAAGGAACTACTCCAGATCATATTCTTGGCCTTCTACATATATGTTACCAGCCAAATAAACCTATTTCGTCCTATCTTACACATCTGAAAGTCAAGAATTTTACAGATTTGAAAGTCAAGTCTGTTGTTGAACTAGACATAGCAGGTGTGAAATTTAAGCCTTTTCGAGATCCAAGTTGGCCAATGGCAATAAAAGTCGAATCATCTAAATCTGGATGTTTTTTCTGGAATTGGGGTAGGCCTACTCTCAGAATGCCAGTGATTTGTATTCATGATCTCACAGAGTCACTTATAAGAAATCTCATTGTTTATGAGCAAAGTTCGTCTCATATTCCTACTTACATCACATCATATGCTGCTGCAATTGATGATTTAGTTGATACCGAAGAGGATATTGCCATTTTGGTGGAATCGGGAATTATTATTAACTCTTTAAATTCAAAGGAAGAGGCTGCAAAGATCATTAACAACATATGCAAAGACATTATGTGCACAGGTTCTTTTTATACTGAACAGTGGGAGAATTTAGATAGATATTACAATGGTTACATGGCAAAAATTATATTCGTCTCAATAAACCAACTGAGGCGTACATATTTTAATAGTCCATGGAATATCATTGCCCTAATTGCTGGGTTCGTCCTGTTTTCTCTAACCATCGTTCAAACCATCTTTACGATCAAGTCGGCTTAATCTCAATACACTTTGAGCTGATTGAATCTTATCGTATTCTTTAGTTACTCCCATGTTCATATTATCATTTAATTTTCTTTCTCAATAAGTCAATCGTATTGTACAACTTTTAGTTACATGTAAATTCATTAAGTTCACTTCAGTTTGAACGATATTAGCTTTGATTTAACAATGAGAAACAAGTCTCACAGCATATGTCACACTAAACTAGTTGATTGGTAAACAAAATATTTATAACTTTTCCTTCTCTACTAGTTTATTCACTCATGAAAACACGGTTTTGACGAAAAATAAAATCATAAAATTAAATGGTAAAATATGTAGTCATTGATGAATTATAAAGTTACTAATTAATTTGTCATGTCGTCTTAAAACATGGTACAATTTTAATTTACAATACAGTTTGTTCTAGTCAAATGAAATACACTGCCCATTTATAAAGTCGAAAGAAAGACACGGGTCCGTCAATCCAACCTGGCCCGATCAAATTTAGCTGTATCAGATATTTACTTCTTTTAACCCAAACCACCTGGTTGAGTTTAATGCATATGAATTTGTATCAGGCTCTTTGCTTAAAGATTTTCAAATACTTGTGTTCCTGACTGATTTCATACCGGGCAAGAGAGTCTTAAATCAGTGTAATCACATTTCACCCAAATGTTTACAACATCCTAAGCTTTATTTAAAAGTTGGATCACAATTTGTAAATCCACATCTAGGGTTTTTAGTCTAGATGAACATAAAATCTTTAGCCCATTCATGATTCAATCAAACAAATCCTCATAATCAAAGAATGATTCATAATGTGATTACAAATACAAATCAAACATAAATAAACAAGATTCGAATGGAAGAAATAAACACTAACTTCTATGATTATTACAAGAGGAATGAATTGCTTAAGGTGTCCCCAAAAGCTCTCTAAATGCTCCCAAAATCGTCTCTAATTCGTGCTTGATCAATAAGGTTCATGATAATTAGGGTTTAGGGTAAATTTTAGGCCAAAAAGCCTTAACCGACCCTTTTACCCGGCTGAAAATGCAAGTACCCGGCGGGTACTATGGCCTCCCCACTCGGATGAGTGTTTTGTACCCGGCTAGGCTTGAAACTGGAATTTGATGAGTACCCGGCGGGTACTTTTCATTTTTAGCCTTAAGTCCCTTTTTGAAAGTTATAGCCCTCTGAGTTCCAAAAATTTGGCCACTTGAATCATCTCAATCGGAGTTCGTATGAGGAAGTTATGGCCAAAACCGTGGAGCCTCACAAAAGCTGCAAAAATCACTCTTTTTTTTATCTTTTCTTCATTTCTTCTTGATTATTAACCTGAAACTAAACTAGACTAATTAAGTATTAAAAGTTTATAACATGACTAAAATAATATACAAATCGGATCAATATCGCCCCTATAAATATGTCTAATTTAGGCGATATCAAAATCCCTCACACTTGAGTTTGCTTGTCCTCAAGCAAACTATGATTTAACAATTAAGAACCACTCTACAATTAACAATATAAATGGTTTCAAGAATTAAGTACTAATAATAACCACCAAAGTAATTTCTTAGCATGCAATACATATATATGAAACCTGAGATGATTGCACACGTCACTATAAAGTTGCAAAAAGATTCAAATCTCTACCAAGTGAAGCATCAAAGGAGAATAGAAGGACATGTTAGTTTCATGATTTGATGAGTTAGATAGTCTATAAACTTAGTACCTAGATAAATTGAGCATCATGTTACAAAGCTCTTTTACAATTGTGACACAAAGTTAAAATTCCGGAGTTTTAGGATTAATCTACTATAAGTTTTTAACTAATTCAACTTTTCCTTTTCTTTTTTTTTTCTTTTGGCATTATTCAACCCCGTGACTTTGTATGAGATCCATGTAGCGAACGTTAGACCAACTTGTCCAGACCGGAAATAGGTCTTAGAAAGTTAGATGTTGAGCATCCCAAATGTTTAATAGTCCGAACCTCAAATGCCACATATATGGTTTATAATTTCCATTTAACTTAAATGTAATCCATGACTTTCTATGGAACCGATGTAACGAACTTTTAACTGAACCAATCCCAGACCAGGTAACGACCTTAGATGGTTAAATGTCTAGCATTCCTAGGAGTCTACTCATCCGAGTTCCAAATGCCATATATATGATAACAAATAACCAAACTTTAACAATATGGATACCATATGTTTAATATTTTTCTTTTCTATATATTGTTTTTCTTAATTTCGCATCAACTATAGTTTCAAAATACTAAAACTCCTTCCAATTAACTAAATGTCACAATGTTCCAGAATTTAAGCTTATTGTCACTAAGCAACAATCGACACAATGAATCTAGGCTAAGATTATAGACTATGGGTTAGCATATAAATGGGTGCAATTAGTATCTAAACTACCTCCTTATCATCTACAACACTTAAATCACAATTGTGATTACAAGGGTAACAACATGCATCTTAAAGCAAGTAATAGAACAATTTATATTGCAATCATCTCAAAAAAAAAAAAATTATGCAAGAGGAGGGAGATTAAGTTACTCAATATTAACAATATCTAACAATTTCTTTGGCTCACCTAGGCTGAGTCTAGTATACACGTTGTAAGGCATGATGCTAATACTCGCACCTAGATCAGCTAGGGCGTTCCCGGACGGGTTGGTTACCCAAATGACAAGGAATTAGGAAACTACCCGGATCTTGCAATTTTGGGGGTAGTTTTCCGGTTACAAACGCCGCACATTCACCATCCAAGGTACTGGTGGATAGCCCATCGAGCTTCTTCTTAGATGTAAGAAGCTCTTTCAGAAATCTCACATATTTCAGCATATGTGAGAGGGTGTCCACAAAAGGTATATTAATAGGGAGAGTTCTCAACATGTCAAGAAACTATCCATACTTCTCTTGGACGGTGGTGCGGAGGAAGGGTTGGGGATATGGAATTTTCCAATTGATACTCCCTCACCAAAGGTTTAGTTTTTGTGATGGGCTCGGGAGTACGGGTGGTTTTAGAACCAACCCTTCCATCATCATAAACTGTGAACACGGCGTTCACATGTTCATTCTGAGGGTTCACCTTGGTGTCACTCGGTAATGCTCCCGACTGCCGATTGGATAACATCTTAGAGATGTTACCAAGTTGCAACTCCAAATTTTGGATGGAGGCTTGCTGATTTCGGAAAGATTGGGCGGTTAGCTCATTAGTTTGCATTTCAACCGTCACAAGTTTGTTAACGAGATCCTCCAAACTCGGGTTGGATTCCTCTCGTTGCTTATAGTAGCCCGGACCAGTTTGGTTATAGGAGGAGTTAAAGTTCCAGTTATTATATTGATTACTCCCCCCTTAGTAGTATTAGGTCTTTAGTTCACGAAGGCTACCTTTTCCATTTGATTCGTAGGTCGATCCGTATCGCAATCCTTGGTCAAATGCATGCCACACAAGTCTCACATCCCACTTTAATGGCATGTATCTCTTGTGTATCCTTGGTCAAGGCGGAAATTGCGTTACTAGATTCGGCACTAGCGACTAGAGAAGAGCGGGATCATTGCTTTTCTTGGTCCCACTCATGAGTGTGGGCGGCCAAGTCGGCAATGATGGTGTGGGCTTGGGTGGCGGTCTTTTTCATGATAGACCCGCCCTCGGCGGTGTTTATTTCTTTCTGTGTAGCCACGTCTCTAAGGGGAAAATTTGCACCTTTTGAAAGGTGTTCTAGCCATGTTGGGGACACGATCGTAGCATTTTCCCGAATCGGTTCCATGCCTCATATAGTGTCTCCATGTGTTTTTGCTCGAATTGAGTGATTTCCCCTTAGAGACGGGCCGATTTGGAGGCCGGAAAGAACTGTTGTAAGACCTTTTCTACCATCGAGTTCCATTTGGTTATTTCCCCTTCAAGTGGGAATCTAACCAATCCTTAGCCTCTCCCGTGAGAGTCCAAGGAAAAACTCAAAGATAGATGACCGAGTCCTCGATGCCTCGAAGATTAAAGAGGGTGTAAATTCCTAAGAATCGACGAAGATGCTCGTTAGCATCTTCCTTAGCAGTTCCGGCGAACTGGCATTGATTATTAATCATATGTAGGAATTTCCCCTAAATCTCAAACTCCGCCTCGATGGGGGGTTGAGTGATGGCCGAGCCTTGACCCTTACGAGTGGCTTTCATCAAATCCTCCATGGATTGATTATCGGGATTGGCCATAATAGAAGAAGTTGGGGTTGGGGAAGTAAAAGTGTAAGTGTTTTCAAGTTGCTCTAAAGTGGTCCTTAGGTTAAAAACAGGTGGTGTAGCTCTAGACCTAAGTAAGCGTCTAAATTCCCTTTCGGGGTCAGCAAATCCTTTAAGAAGTGGTGACTTCTTGGAGGAGCGGGGCATAAACTACCTGCAAGGTTAGAGCACAATGATAGAGCAAATAAAAAGTCTTAACTAAAAATATAATTAAAAAGAAAATTATTTACAAACTATAAATTTGACAAACAATCTCAAAATAGCACAGCTGTTCCCCGACAGCGGCGCCAAAAAACTTGATGTGTATTAATCTAGTTATAAAAGTAGTAAACAAAGTCAAAGCTAACTATTACACAACTAGGCAAGTGTACCTAATCAAATAGTAGTATAGAAGTGATAAGTCTACCGGGTAGTCTCTCAGAGGAACAGTTTATATGTATTTTGAGAATTATTTATCTAATCTATAGTTATAGAAAAAGGATTATGCCTCTTAACGACAGGCACTCACAAGGATATTTAAATTAAGTAAAGCAACTAAATTGATAGATTAACCAGTTGGTAGAAGTATGTTCATCTAGACTTGTTCCCCCTAGAGTTGGATAATAGATAAATATGTATTTCGCGTATATGAGTTAATAACCTAAACTACGTGCTTTCACAATGCAGTCGTTTAAATGAAATTATAAAGAGCAAGTGTCCTTGACAAATTATTAATTCCAATTATGATTAATTAACACAACTAATATGAAAATTCAATCTCATAATCCTAGTGTCCTAGAGATTACTAAATCATACATGATATCTCTCAATATGACTCACCCTCATTACAATTCAATTCTTTGATTGGGTCCAATTAAAAGTAAATGTAATATGACATCTAAGAGTTCTCACTCATTAACACAATTATCACACCAATTGAATAAGCTAAATAAATTAAATACAAATGGTCTTCAATCAAACATCATATCATACGCAAAATAAAATACAACTATTATAAATCCAACATCTAGGGTATTTAGTCTAGATGAACATAAAGTATTTAGCACATTCTCATGAGTTCAATCAAACAAATACTCATAATCAAAGAATGATTCATAATGTGATTACAAATATAAATCAAATATAAATAAACAACATTCGAATGGAAGAAATAAACACTAACTTTTATGATGATTACAAGAGGAATGAATTGCTTAGGGTGTCCCCACAAGCTCTCCAAATGCTCCCAAAATCGTCTCTAATTCGTGCTTGATCAATAAGGTTCATGATAATTAGGGTTTAGGATATATTATAGGCCAAAAAGCCTTAACTGACCCCTTTACGCGGATAGAAATGCAAGTACTTGGCGGGTATAATGCCCTCCCCACCTGGATGAGTGTTATGTACCAGATTAGGCTTGAAACTGGAATTTAATGAGTACCCGGCGGGTACTTTTCATTTTTAGCCTTAAGTCCCTTTTTTAAAGTTGTAGCACTATGAGTTCCAAGAATTTGACCACTTGAATCACCTCAATCAGAGTTCGTATGAAGTAGTTATGGCCAAAACCTTGGAGCCTCGCAAAAGCTGCAAAAATCACTATTTTCTTGATCTTTTCTTCATCTCTTCTCGATCTCTTCTTGATTATTAACCTGAAACTAAACTCGACTAATTAAGTATTAAAATTTTATAAAATGACTAAAATAATATAAAAATCGGATCGATATCGCCCCTATTAATATGTCTAATTTAGACGATATCAGTGACTATAACTATTTATCTAATATAATAAATCTTTAATATATGATTATAATTATTAATTAATGTAGTTTTTTATTTTGTTTTCTTTTTTCTAAGAAAATAAGTATGAAATAAAAAAGCAAAGAAAAAAGAAGAAATTAGATCCTAACATAGTAGGAGAAAAATTAACAATATTATATTATTATTGAGTTTATATGGTAATTTGAGTATAAAGAGTGGAATATCTCACTTACAATAACTGTGGTGGTATACTGGTATATGTTAATGCATGACAACCTAAAGTATTTTAGACGATGATAACATTTAGATCACTTTTTATAGTGATATCTTTAAAACTGAAGATTGAACTCCACATCAGCATGAGGATTGATTCGGAACTAAACACTACTTATCCTGACGCTATAACTGAACTTTTCAGTGTCATGTTAGCGTCACATAATTTTTTAAAAATTAATACAATAACATTTATATTAATAATAAAAATAATAAAAATTTAAAAAGTACGTTACATTAATAATAAAAATTACAATACTTAAAAAAATTACATTACATTAATAATAAAAAATAACAATAATTAAAAAAAACTACGTTACATAAATAATAATAAAAAAAGATACAATTACTCGTCGTCCGTGTCTTCGCTCGTTGGTCAGTTAGGCGTAATATTATTTCGAACACAAAAATTTGGCGGGAGGCGTCAAATGTATTCGATAAGATTATTACGAAGTGAATGATGGAGGTAGCGGTAGTTAAGAGTATATACGGAGAAACAATGACTTGCTCATCCTAAATCGTCTTTGAAAGTAATTTTCGGGAATGTTGGATTAGGGGCAAAGTAGTCTTGCCACAAACGTTCACCAGAACCAAGACAATCTCTATTTAAATGCCTTGTACGTATTTTTGACCGAGAACTTTCGGCTTTGTCTTCTTCATTTTCTTCTAACGCTTTAAGAATATCGAGCATACATTCCGATCGTAAGAAGCAATACTTGCTTTGAAATCTTTTAGATCGGAATCTTTGTCCGAATTTTGAAATTGATCCATTTAACGATTTGATAAAAAAAAAGTGTTTGAATTATATATGTTATAAAATAAGTAGAAATTGGGAGAATCGTGTGTAATAATTGTTTGATATAATTGGGAGAAATTGGAAGAATTGTGTGTCAAATAATGTGGTATAGTTGTATGTATATATATAAGTTGCTTGAAATTTTAAAAAAGTATTAAATTATTTTTTTTAATGTTTGTCGTTGTTGGGCATGTATCCGTTGCATGCTATCCCACCACACCTTCGTTCTCCCTTCGTTCCTGGTAGCACGATGAAGTTAGGACAGTCCCTAGGACGGGACCGTGCCTATAACAAGGGTTGAGGACGACGGCCAGGTGGACACGAGGACGGGCCAAGACGTAACCATAAAGAGTGGTTATATCATTTTACTTCTATATATAATTAATCACAAGTAAACATATCTTTCTTCAAAGCTATGAGCAAACAAAATCTTTGAGATTTTTGACATTAATAGCCATTTCTCAAGGCCAAGAGTCGCCACACTCTTTTAACACCCACACACAATACATAAGACTTGAATGCGTGCAATAAAATGATTTAAATGGTCCGTTCTTGTGCTTATAGAGAAGAATATCTTTATAAGAAAACAATGTCAATGATCTAAAATCAGCCCCCATCACTCTCATTGGAGTAGGGTCAACATGATATTCATCCCCCATTTAGATGTATCAGACAAGAAAAAGTAGACACTTAACACTAAAACCTCAGGTTTTTTAGAAACAAAATTAATAATCAAACAATTTGTAACGATATAGCGTGTATCTTTCTTGTTACCAAAATATAAAACTTTTCCTACAATGTTAGCTCAAAGTATAAAATATAGCGTGTATTATTATTATTATTATTATTATTATTATTATTATTATTATTATTATTATAACAACAACAACCGAGGATGATATGGTTAATACTCTTATATTTGCTATTCTAAAAAGTTATGTATGAGACCCTTCAGCCTACCAAGAAAGAAATTCATTACTGTTACTAAATCTAACATGTAGAAAATTGCAAGATTTTAGATGGTACAAAGATGTCTTCCTAGCTAAAGTAATGACTAGGCCTGATTGTGTAGAAGCATACTGGAAAGAAAGGTTTATTGCAGGATTACCTAGACTTTTTGCTGAAAAAATAAGAAATAGACTAAACAAAGAAAATAATAATAATATACCATATAGAGATTTAACTTATGGACAATTAATAAACTGTATAAATCAAGAAGGACTAGCATTATGTTCCGATTTAAAATTAAAAGCAAAATTAAAGAAAGATGGTTTATCAGGAAGAAACGAGTTAGGAAACTTTTGCCAACAATATGGATATGAACCCTTAAAAACTCCTTCAACATCAAAGAAAAATACATATAATAGATATAAGAAAAGATTTAAAAGTTTTAAACAAAACTATACAAATGAAAATAAAAGAAATATATATAAAAATAGAAAATATCATAAGAAATCGTATAATAAAGATAATCGACAAAAAGACCTAATTATATGTTGTAAGTGTGGAATACAAGGTCATATGGCTAGAAATTGTAATATCAAAAGGAAAATTAATGAATTAAATATTTCAGATGAATTAAAGCATCAAATTAGCAAATTAATAATTAAGGATGATTCTAGTGACTCTAGTATATCAGATTATGAAGAAGAAGACTTAAACATTATAGAAGAATCAGATGACAGCTCAGATTCTAATCTATGTGAATGTGTAGGTAATTGTACCTGTGATTATAGCGTTAATACTATTACAGATGATAATAAAATATTATTAGAATTAGTAGATAAAATCGAAGATAAAGATATAAAAAAAATTATATTTAGAACAACTTAAAGAAAAATTTAAGAAACCTGAAATTCCTAATACTATAAAAACTTATAAACAAGAATATAATTTGAATGAAATTTGTAAAAGATTTTTACAACCTAATCAACCAATTACTACTCAAGAATTACAAGAAGAATTAAAAACTGTTAAAGAAGAAATTAGAATAATAAAGCTAAGATTAGATAATATTGAAAAAACCGATAAAGAAATAGAAAAATCTATAGAAAAATCTCTACCAAGTGTTAGTATGGTAAAAGGAGTAAGTTACCAAAAATGGAATAGTAAAGTTAATATAATGATTAATAATGAATTCAAAATAACACTAATAGCATTAATAGATAGCGGAGCAGATATGAATTGTATTCAAGAAAATCTAATACCCACAAAATATTATGAAAAATCCAGTCAAAGACTTTCAACCGCAAGCGGATCTAGATTACATATTAATTACAAATTATCAAATGTTCATATATGTAAAAATAATTATTGTTACAAAACCCAATTAATACTCGTAAAAAATTTAAGTTCTCAGATCATTTTGAGAACTCCATTCATCATGCAACTATATCTTTTTTCTATTACAGAAAGAGGAATTAGTACAAAAATATTAGATAAAGAATTAATATTTGAATTTACAAGCCCAGTGATATATAAAGAAATAAATCATTTAGAAAATAAAATTCAACAAGCAAAATATTTAGTAAATGAAATAAATGACAAAAGAATTGAAGATCAGTTAAAAGATGAAACTATTATAATAAAAATTAAAAAGATTGAAGAAAGGTTTAGAAATAATGTATGTGCAAATATACCAAATGCATTTTGGCAACGAAAACAACATATAGTAGGATTACCTTATATCAAAACATTTAACGAAAAGGATATACCTACAAAGTCTAAATCTATACATATGTCACAAGAATTATAACAACATTGTAAAACTGAAATTCAAGAATTATTAGAAAAGAAGCTTATAAGACCATCAAAATCTCCTTGGTCTTGCTAAGCATTTTATGTGATTAACAATGCCGAAATAGAGAGAGGAGCACCAAGGCTAGTCATAAATTACAAACCTTTAAACAAAGTTTTAGAATGGATAAGGTATCCTATACCTAATAAAAGAGATTTGTTAAAGAAATTATATGACTCCAAAATCTTTTCAAAATTTGATATGAAATCGGGATTTTGGCAAATACAAATCAAAGAGGAAGATAAATACAAGACGGCTTTTAATGTACCTTTTTGACATTATGAATGGAATGTAATGGCATTTGGATTAAAAAATGCTCCATCTGAATTTCAAAATATTATGAATGATATAATTAATCCAATAAACAATTTTGCCATTGTATATATAGATGATGTTTTAATATTCTCAAAATCATTAGATAAACATTTTAAACATTTAAATATTTTTTATGATATTATACATAAAAATGGATTAGTAATATCAACAACAAAAATGAATCTTTTTCAAATAGAAGTTAGATTTTTAGGACATAATATAGTCTAAGGAACAATAAAACCTATTAACAGAAGTCTAGAATTCTCGAGTAAATTTCCAGATGAAATAAAAGACAAAAAACAATTACAAAGATTTTTAGGATGTTTAAATTATATACATGATTTTTTCAAAGACCTTGGAATAATATGTAAACCATTATATGACAGATTAAAAAAGAATCCAAACCCATGGAGTCAAGAACACACAAATATTATTAAACACATAAAGGAGAAAGTAAAATATTTACCATGTTTAAATATTCCTCATCCTAGTGCTAAATTAATTGTTGAAACCGATGCAAGCGATAAAGGATTTGGAGGAATTCTAAAACAAAAATTAGATAATGAGACACAAGAACAGTTAGTCGGATACTACTCTGGTGCATGGAATGACACTCAAAAGAACTATTCAACAATTAAAAAAGAAATCTTAAGTATTGTTTTATGTTTTAAGAAATTTGAAGATGACTTATATATGAAATCTTTCCTTTTACGAATAGATTGTTTGTCTGCAAAATATGTTTTAGAAAAAGATGTAAAAAATCTAATTTCCAAACAAATTTTTGCAAGATGGCAAGCATTATTAAGTAATTTTGATTTTCAAATTGAGTTTATTAAAGGAGAAAACAATTCTTTACTAGATTTCTTATTTAGAGAATTTTTACAGGGAATATGAGTCATAATTCCAATCAAAAGCTTGTTTTATCGAAGCAAACATTATCAAGAGAAAAATCTCCTACTTCTTCAAAAACAAATTTTCCAGCTTTACCAATGCCAAATAGATTTGCTCCACAAACCCCAGGGCCAAGAGCACTCCCTATGCCAGCCTATTCTAATATGTTACAAACTCCAACGTATAGCCAAAAACTCATAACCAAAACATCTACTCCAAGACATTCCAAATCAGACCCTGAAGCAATTCCGTATGTCAAAAACCCATGTCATCAACTTATCAAAATTCTCGAACCTTGTGAAATTTGTAGGACCGTTAAAGGACAGACCTTTTCACAATTAATCAATATCAAATGCTAGAGCGCGGAATACAATAGCAAAATCAAAGTACGTTTAGACTTAACCTCAACATAAGTAATCACAATAATATATTTATCAAACCAAACCAGATGTGAATTCCAGAAGAATGCCCAGAGAGAAAACAAAAGCTGCTTAATTTCGTATTTCAACAACCCTACAACTGAAACCCTAAAAACGTATTTATACTTAACTAATCAGTAAGCTTAGCGATATTGGTGATATCGCATATGCGATATTGGTGATATCGCCTATGCGATATTGCCAATGTCGCCAGTAACCAAACTATACTAATTAATTACAACTCAATAACCTAGACCAAGTGACAGACACTCTAGATGCACCAACAAACTCCCCCGTGTCTTCAGCTTGGTCTTCAAAAGAATCTTCAGCTCAAACCCATCCAGCAAGAAATTTTCCACCCGCATGGATTCCATGGGTGACACAGATATCTACAATCTTCTGAAATTGTTGAGCAAGCTTTTCATTGGTCGGATTACCTCGGTAATACCTTATGCGATTGTCGAACAGCTTCCTCATATCATCCTTTGATAAGTTTATCAAACTCATTGGATCAAAAACTCGATATTGCGTCTTCTTTAACCCATAGAGAGATGTCTTTTCTGGTTCAACATTCTCTGGCACAAAAATCAAAACAGCTTCTCCCGTTTGACTATCAAATTCCCAATAATGAAATCTTCTGAGAAAGTTTAAGGGAACTGTTTCCAGAGTGATTCTTTTAATGCAGACAGCTGGCGGATAACGCATCCTGATCAGTGGCTGATTTGTAATTGGATCTATCCGTTTCTTATAAGTAATTCTTTTTCCCAGAGTCGGCTTTATCAAACTGTACCTCTTTGTACGAATTTCTCTTTGTAGCGTAGTCTGAATATAGTCTGCATGGTTATTTCTGTCAGGGTTGATTAATTGTAACTGAGCAAGCCTATTTAATTCACCTTTAGGCAACGTACTCAGTTTATTGAATGAAAGTTTGAAATATTGGACTCCATCGGTCCTTTTGATCATGAACTTATCATTCGAGACTTTCCAGCTTTTGATTAAACCTTTATATTCTCCCTTGACCTTGTAAGATTTGCAAGTGACAGGCACAATCTTTTCTTTACCATGCGGCCACCAGGAAGCCAGACGAGCAGCTCTCTCTTCAGCTGTTTCAGGAACCTTAGGAGATTCGGGCATTTCAGCATCAGGTTCATTTGAGTCCTCAGGAGATTCATCTTCTTCTTCAGATGAGTCTGACTCAATAATAGGAGCACCATAGTAAAATTCATCCTTATCAAATGTTTCATCTTCAGATTCTAGGTCAGAATCTTCTTCAGGTGTATTCTCCCTCACATTATCAGATCGGTTAACAATTCTCGCAAGATAAGTCAAGTCCGCACAAGAATAGTCAACAGCTAACGGTCTTGGTTGACCAGGTATTTCCTCAAACGAGAAGTAATCTAAACAAGTAGTTTCATTACCTGAGTCAACATTTACATTTTCGGTTTCGGTTTGCGGGGGAGTTACATTTGGTCTTTCACTATTCTCTATCTCCCCCGAAACGACCAATTGGGACTCCAAAATCACCACCCTAGACCTAAGAACCTCGTTCTCTTTCTCCACGGCCGCAAGTCTTCTATCTTGAACTTGTATCATAGCGGCTTGTGAGTCCAGTGTGTACTGCATCGTATCCAGCCTCTTGATTAGTTCTTGGAGGACCGAGGGGTGTGGTTGAACCGGAATATCCACCTGCGGTGCAGCCTGTGGCCTGGAAGATGTAGCAACTTCTCGTGCAATCTTGGACTTCTTAGGTGGGGGAGGCACATATTCAGCATCAGCAGCAGTCCTAATGCGTTTATCTTTGAGTGGAACATGCTGCCTGCCTTCAGCAATACGTCTTTGAATCCTCAAATACCTTTGAGGATTGATCCGCCTCAGATGTTCAATCTCTTGAGGAGGCGGGACCAAGCCCTCAGAGTCACTCTCAGTTAAACCACCAGGAGGACCAGAAGACGTTGAGTCAGATGACCCTTCAGAAGTGTCCCCGTGGACATGTAAACTCTGTAAGGTACCTTGTGAGGTAACACTCATATAAACACCCTCGAGAGGATCGTCTGTAGGTTGTACAGGGACGTCCTCAAGATTATCGTCATTTAATTCATGCTGACGAACCACCGGATCTAAATATCCGTCGTTTGCCGGTGGTTGGTAGTTCGGGTCAAGAATATGACCGAACAGTGGCGTATCAGGGGGAATTGGAACCCCTTTTCCATTTGAGCTCATGACCCCAAATATCCGATTGGACATTGGAGTCTGTCTGTACACGCGGGTGGCATCAGTCGCCAATCCCGGAAGCTCGTGGTTGATGATTAATTGTAAGAACCGGGGATACATGTACCATCGATTATCCCCTAGCTGAGCGTTATCAACCATTGATCGGAAGATGTAGCTCGAATAATTATATGGCTTGTTGTATACGAGGGCTAACATCGCGCAGATGGTGCTATGGCTGGTACCGTCGTACCCAGCTTTCCTGTTAGAAATGCACAGGATAATAATGTGCATAAACCAACGCCAGACTCGAGTTAAATGTCCTTTACGATACTGGTCGGCGTGGCTACCGGTATAACCCATGCGATTCATCGCACCCACAATAAATTCGTGTGAGAACTGGATCAGCATATCAGGATGATCATCGAATTGAAGAATTTCATGAATCAGCTGTTCAGAAAATAATAATTTGACGTCCGTGGACCGTCGAAATGAGGCGTGTATACTCGAGATCACTGTTTATTGTAGCATTCCTCCAAAATTGACCGATATGGTCTCGATAGATGGTCGTGGAAGCAGAAATGGCAGTGAATATACGCGACCTGCGTAGAAACGCGATCATAGGCCTAAAAGGCTTAGCAGAATCTTTCGATCCATCCAGAAAGGCTGTAATGTTGTGACGAGCTTCACATTTCAAATCGAACTGAGCGAAGTCTTCCATTTCTGCAAAACAAGTCAATAAAAGGTACAAGACTCGAAAACAGTGAGTAAACAGATCGAAAACAGTCCACAAACATAATTAGACAGTAAACACATTCTGATTTAGGCGATATTAACACTGATATCGCATAAATTGATTTATGCGATATTGAGTGCAATATCGCTTAAATTAGGCAAAATTGAATAGGTCTGATTGAATTAGGCAAAGACGAGCACAGTGAAGTGGTTTGATTTGATTTTTTAGTGAAAACGGAAGAGAAATCGAAAGAGAATGCAATATCGCTAAAATCGCAGACAATATCGCACTCAATATCGCTATGAGGATTTTGAATGTGTATCGGATACAGTGACAGATATTTGTATATATACAATTAAAATATTCAGCGATATTGACAATATCGCTGACAATATCGCTAAACACATATCTAAATAGGCGATATTACAATATCGCCTACAATATCGCCAAAATCCAATTTCTAGATGAGCGACATTACAATGTCGCCATCAATATCGCTAAAATTCAAAGATAAACAGTAAGATGTGACAAAATAAAATAAAATAAATTTAACAATAAACAAAAAGTATAAAATTAAATAACACACAAAGCATACTGCTCTTCTTTTCTTCCTTTTTTTTTTTTTTTTTTTTTTTTTTTTTACCAATAAAGAAACAAGACGAGATAAATGATGTCTTATTAGGGATCATATTAGAAAGACAGATTCGCAAGACAACTTTAAATGTTAATTTGATTAGCAGTATAGTTGTCCAATTTTAAATTTAGCACGCAGAGTTAATTAGCCAAAGAGACAATCAGGAACAGGACGATTATCGGTATAGTTATTCCACTTAAACATGTAACATACTCAAACTTCAAGCTTAACAGTTATTATTAGAGTGAATAAATCTCCGTGAATCTCACATAGATATACCCTTAGTATCAAATCATGCTCAAAACTTCAATTGATTAGAGAAAGCATTTGAATTCAACATTTTTAAGAATCAAGCCAGCGGTGACAGGTCTGTACTTACGTACAACAAAGCAACATAAACTTGATTCAGGTGTTTTCAAAACCAGACTTGGTCAAACCATTTGGCGACCTCGTAAGTAATCTTTAATTTTATAAGATTTGAAAGTACTTTTGACTTTTGTTTGCATTGTTTTTGAAAGTATACTGACTGAGACCAGGTCTGTACAAACGTACAACAAAGGAAACAGACTGCATAATTCCCCAAATGTTGTCATATACAGACTCAAGTGAATAGAACCATGGCAAGCTGACGCGTAAGAATTAAGACACATTGTCATACATCATATGATGATCATCACAAAAGATTAGACACAGATTAAGAGATTTCTTAGATGCTCAAAGATGAGTATGAGAATGCCTACCAATACATCGTGCAAGTAGTCAGATGTCTAAAAGGGCCAGTATAACAGGTACGTGATAAACCTACTGTTACATCAAGAATAACACTTAATATTGTCAATTTAAGAGTGTCTCCTAATGTACTATCATTTCCCTAGTTGTTTACAGACACAACTAAACGTCTTTTACAAATGTTGCAATATTGCTTTTCTTTAATGTTAAGAAACATAAAGAGTGGCTATTGCCTTGAACAGTTGTATGCAGATTCAAATAAATAAGCAACAGAAAGATTTTGTCACAGTTTACTGTTTGTCTTGAAAGAAGCGCAACCCTATCATATCAATCAGTTGGTCAAACCTAGTTCTAGAGAAGGCCTTGGTAAACAAATCAGCATTTTGCTTATCAGTTTCTATTTGGACAAGGTCAATCAAATGTTTCTCATAGCAATCCCGTTTAAAATGAAACTTAATCTCTATATGTTTGGTTTTCGAATGTTGTACAGGATTTTTAGTTATGCATATGGCAGCAGTATTATCAATATATAATGGAGTCATGTTCAAGAGTAAACCGTAATCACGAAGTTGGTGCTGAATCCACAAAATTTGTGAACAGCAACTGGCAGCAGCAATATATTCAGCCTCCGCTGTGGAAGTGGAAACTGTCGTTTGCTTTTTGCATTGCCAAGAGACTAAGCGTGAACCAAGAAACTGGCATCCTCCTGACGTAGACTTCTTATCGATGCTACAACCACCATAGTCAGAATCAGAATACGCTGTGAGAGCAAATGACTTCTCAGTTGGATACCATAGACCTAGAGTAGGTCTATGTTTGAGATATCCAAATATCCGTTTAATCGCCTTTAAGTGAGAAACCTTGGGTTGCGATTGATATCTAGAACACAGCGACACAGCAAACACTATATCGGGTCGAGAAGCAGTAAGATACATTAACGATCCAATCATCGACCGATACAGCTTGTCTTCACAATCTTCCTCTTCGGTATCTGGTCCAAGATTATGATTGATGGGAATGGGAGAGCCATATTCTTTACAATCAAGCAATTTGTAGCGTGTCAACATGTCGTTGACATACTTTGATTGATGAATGTAGGTGCCCTTCGGAGATTGATTAACTTGGACACCCAAAAAGTACTTTAGCTCCCCCATAGCACTCATTTCGAATTCGGATTTCATAATCTTCTCAAAATGACGACACAAAGATTCATCAGTCGAACCAAAAATAATATCATCTACATAGATTTGAACTAGTAGCTGACTTTTTTCATTTCTCTTGATAAACAAAGTGCTGTCGATTTGACCACGTTCAAAACCATTCTTGATCAAGTGCGTTGCCAACTGTTCATACCACGCACGCGGAGCTTGATGTAGACCATAAAGAGCTTTATCCAGCTTGCACACGTAGTCTGGGTTGACCGAATCTTCAAAACCAGGAGGCTGAGGAACATAGATTTCTTCAGCAACCTTTCCATATAGAAACGCACTTTTCACATCCAGCTGATAGACACGAAATCCCTTAAAAGTTGCATAGGCTAGGAAAATACGAATGGATTCCATTCTTGCAACAGGTGCAAAAACTTCATCATAATCTAATCCTTCTTGTTGTGTATATCCTTGTACAACAAGCCTAGCCTTATTTCTAATCACCACTCCCCTATCATCACGTTTAACACGAAACACCCAACGCGTTCCAATTGGATGTACACCTTTAGGAAGTGGTACAAGAGTCCAGACTTTCAACTTCACGAATTGCTGCAACTCTTCTTGCATTGCCGATACCCAGTGTGAATCCTTTAGAGCCGCATCAATCTTTGTTGGCTCAACTTGGGATAAGAAGCATTCTTCAATGTCAGCATCAATTTCAGAAATTTGACTAGCTGATTTGCTTCTTGTTTGAACACCTGCATCCAAATCTCCAATGATATTTTCTAGAGAATGATTTTTGTGAATACGGGAGACGGGTATTGAATCAGGTGTGAGGTTTGATTCCAAATTGTTCAGCTCAACCTCTTGAGCAATGGGTTCATCTTCAGTTACAGGAGGAGAGTCATCCACAGCATCGACAGCAGCAGGAGAGGAATCAGGTTGTTGATCAGCAGAAGAACTCTTAGGAACAGCAAGGGGCAAAGATGATGAAGGAACAGTGTTAACAGGAGAGGAAGAAGGTGATGGTGAAGAGATATCAGGATTAAGATGTAACCCATGAAGAAGCGTTACAGCTTCATCTACTTCATCAAATGTTGGAAGGTGGAATGAGTTAAATAAAGAATCGTACTCAAACAACCAATCCGGACCTTTTCCTTTTGGAGTCTCCGTGTACTTTAAACATTTTACCTCAAAATGTTCCTCAATCTTTCCCGTTTCCTTATTGAAGACCCTCTTGTTAGGAGAATTAACCGAAAACCCTAGAAATAACCCATCAAATGCTTTTTCACCGAATTTAGAAACTTTATTCTTTGTAAACAGAATGGTGCAAGGGCATGCAAAAGGTTCCAAAAATTTTAGGTTTGGCTTCCGGTTATAGAATAACTCATAACACGTCTTATTTTTCTTCTTGTTCATCAGAACACGGTTTAATACATAACACGCCGTGTTAACTGCCTCAGCCCAGAAAGTTATTGGTAAATGTGAGTCTGAAAGCATAGTCCGAGCTGTTTCAATGATCGTTCTATTCTTTCTCTCGGCAACCCCATTCTGTTGTGGAGTTCTGGCAGCACTAAATTGATGAACAATCCCTTTACGTAGACAGTATAGTTCAAGAATTTTATTCTTGAATTCCGTTCCATTGTCACTACGTATCTTCTTAATCCTCAAATTGCACAGGTTTTCAAGTCTATCGAAAAGATAGGTCAATATATCTGGTGTTTCATCTTTTAATCGCAAGAAGTAAACCCACGAGAAACGAGAGTAGTCATCAGTAACTACTAGGCAGTAAGATTTGCCTCCAATACTCCTCGTACTAACGGGTCCAAACAAGTCCATATGAAGTAATTCCAATGGAGATTCAATGGAATTAACTTGCTTAGACTTGTGAAATTTCTTGTGCTGTTTTCCTTTTAAGCACGAAACACAATCATCTTCCAAAGCAAAAGATTGCTTAGGAATCCCCTCCACTAGATCGTGTTTTACCAGATAATTCATTTTCTTGAAATGAATATGACCCATCCTTCTGTGCCACAATAATGAATCCTTAGAAGAAGCTTTGGTTAATAGACAGGTATGTTCCTCAGTTTCAACTGTCCTCATATCCAAAATGTAAGAGTTCTTCACTCTTGGAGCTCTAATAAGAATCCATTCCTCGGGAATCACAAATCCCGGCTTCAATATCAAACACTCTAGATCTGTGAATGTTGCAGTGAACTTCTTGTCGCAAACTTGTGAGACGCTAATCAAATTGTGTTTCAGCTCCTCAACATAGTTCACATTCTCAAAGCTCACTTGTCCATTAGTGAGTGTTCCTAATCCAGTTATTGTTCCTCCAGTATCACCAGCAAAGGCAACATGTCCCCCATTGTGTGGTTTAACATCTGTAAGCAGGGAGACATTTCCTGTCATGTGTCGTGAACAGCCACTATCAACGTACCATTTGCTGTTTTGCACTTTTGACTGTCACAACACAAGAAAAAGAATGTTAGTTTGAAATGGAGACCCAAGCCTTGATAGACTTGGGTTCTCCTGAAACTTCATCTATTACTATCACATCAGTTAACACTTTGTTTTTCAGTAAATCATTCTCATTTACTGATGTGATAATTTTAGATGAAACTAAAACCTGTTCCTTTTTCCTTTTCCAAACTTTCTGAGGAACAATAAATTGCTTTTTAATAACATCAACCTTTCTAGCTATCGGTTGAGTAGAAGTGATGTTATTAACTTTTGAAACTGGGACACTGCGAGATAATCCAGGCTGTTTTGATTTTTGAAAATTTCTATTTTTGGAATGACCTGGATCATGTCGTGATGCCCATTTCTTAGCAAGCATAGGGCATTGATTAATGAGATGACCTTGCTTCTTACAGTAAAAACAAGATCTTCTCTCTCTGAAGGTCTGATCATCACTCGATAGTGGTTTAGGTGAGAGAGGTGACCTACGAGTTTTGATATCAGGTACATTTACCGCACATGAAAACTTATGTGAACATGATGGAGTAACTGTATTGATAGTTGAGATAACCTTAGATGAAGGATTTTTAATTGAAACATTATGATTTTTAATATTCTCTACCTGTTTCATTTTTAAATCCTTAGTAGTTGATTGTTTTTTAGTAAAAATTTGTCCTCTACCTTCGATAGTAAGGATTAAATTTTCAGGTTTACTATTATTTTTTTCAACTTTCTTTGTAACCTCGTGAGTTACATCTTCCACTTCCACCACCTCTTCAACAGTTGTTGAAGGCACAAACAAAATAGGCTCAATAAGCTCAGCCTTCCTCTTGTTTAAAGTTGGAACTTTAAGCGACTCAGGTTGCTTGATATCAGAAGCCTTTTCAATTTTAGGCTGTTTAACTTCTTCACTAATAACTGGTTCCACCACAGGATTTGTATCCTTCTTGAGAACAGAAGGCACAAAATCTTTAATTTCATCCTTTGACAGAATAGGCTGATTCAAGTTTGAAGGAGGAGGATGGTTGTGATAACCAATGCCAGCCTTATTTTTTGTATCAGTCCTCTGACTTTGAAGGATGTCAGAAAAGACCATAGTAGATGTAGAAATGTTTGTCAGTTTTCGTTTTAAATCAAGAATATCAGCTTGAGCAGAAGCAAGATCCTTTTTAAGATGAACAATTAGTTTTAGATAGCTATCGATTTCATCTTGTTTATTGTAGATCATAGCTTTTAAATCTTTCTTCTCCTCGATAAGATTTTTCTGATTTATTTCAAAAACTTTCTCATTGTCTTTTAAAATTCTGTTCGCTTGAATAAGATTTGTTAGATCTGTATTCAAGCGATCATTATCTACTATATACCTGTTGATTTTACCAGTTAATTTTATACAGGTTTCACAGTTAAAAGAGTTACAGTCTACCTCATTCTCAACATCTGCCATCAGCGCTACGTTATCTTGATCATCCATAGCAGAGAAATCATAGGCTTCTTCATCTTCTAACATTATAGCAGCCTTGGCAGCTTCATTGTCTTTCTTGAAGGCAGAAGGTCTTGTAAAACCCGTCGAGGGTTGTCTACCCTTCTCACATTCTCTTGCGAAGTGGCCTAGGTTTTGACATTTATAACATCTGATCTTTGATTTGTCAAAACCCATGCTTGTTTTATCAGTAACATCTTCAAGAGATCTCTTTCCAGTTCTCTTCAAGTATGTTTTCGTCCTTCTTGTAAGCATGGCCATGTTCCAACGCAGGTCAACCCTCTCTAGCTCGTCAGGGTCTACTTGTGCAAAATCTTCATCGGTAAGATCTACCGAGCTAATCCTCTTAGACAGGAAATCATCATAAGATGATAAGAATGCGTTGAAGATAACTGCATGCTCATTTTGAGATGCAGTAGCAGAGGGAGATGGTTGAGTTGGAAACGAAGAGAATGTTCCAGCAGAGTGATTTCCCTGAGAATAATTGGCTTTAGACTGAGAGGTAGACGGCCCAGATAGAAGTGTTGTACTACCATATCCAAAATTACTATTGTCAGGAAGCAAGGAACCAGATCTTGTGCTTTTCTTTTGAATATCCAATGCACAAGTCTCCAATTTGCCAATGAGTTGATCTAGAGTCATTGCCAGCACATCTGGATCATTTTCCATCATCAGCACACGAGTTTCCCAGTGAGAAGGAAGGGCATTTGAAAGTTTCTTATTAACCTCAATGGTACTAAATGTATACCCTCCTTCTTTCAATTCATTCACAAGGCGTGAATATCCACAAAACAGATCCTTAACTGTTTCATTCTTCTGGATGTCAAACAGATCGTATTGTTTCTTCACAAGCTCCAGTTTACTCTGTTTGTACTCAGTAGTACCTCCACACCGTTCAGCAATGCCATTCCATAGATCATAGGCAATATCATGTTGTTTGAACATTTTCATGGCATCAGCAGGAAGAGCCATGGTTATTGCAGAGTGAGCCTTTCTCTCACATTCCCATGCTTTTCGTTCTTCAACCGACATAGAACGAATTGGCTTTGGTGGAGGAATACCTACATGTTCTCCACTCGACACAGGTCTAGCATATCTTTCAAGCAATGGTATTTCCATTTCTGGATCAGTAAACGCGACAAATGATAAGAACCTCCCTCGCCATTCAGAGTACTCCATTCCAGGAGCAAAGAATGGAGGTTTATTAGCAGAACCAACTTCAGCATTGTGTTTTAACATGGCATTCACAGCTTGTAAGGTCGACATTTTAAAATAAAAGTAAGATTTGTCTTAAGTAAAAATCTGATTTAAAATAACAAAGCGATATTATTAATATCGCAGACTAAATTGATAAGGCGATATTGATAAAATCGCTATCAATGTCGCTAGTTAAAGCACAAATCAAAATCAGATAACAAAGGGCGATATAACACGCGATATTGGGATAATATCGCTAAAATCAATCAAGCGATATTGGGATAATATCGCTAAAATCAACTAGGCGATATCAAGGTAATATCGCTAGTGATATCGCTCAAATTAATGAGCACAGAATTAACAATGTCGCTAAAAACCCTAATGGCGATATTGATGGTAATATCGCTATCAATATCGCTAAAACGGCTGTAAACCTTAAAAATAATATTTTTTACGAATCAAACGAAAATAAGGTTTAAAAAATACGAACACAGCACCAGATATCACAAAAACTAATGAATAAAAACCTTTTAAGACTGATAAACGATTTGTTTATCGTAAAACAAGTTTAAAAGATTTATAAACGTACTAAGATTGATTCAAAAAACCACTAATCCAATGATTAATGGCTCTGATACCAATTGTAGGACCGTTAAAGGACAGACCTTTTCACAATGAATCAATATCAAATGCTAGAGCGTGGAATACAATAGCAAAATCAAAGTACGTTTAGAATTAACCTCAACATAAGTAATCACAATAATATATTTATCAAACCAAACCAGATGTGAATTCCAGAAGAATGCCCAGAGAGAAAACAAAAGCTGCTTAATTTCGTATTTCAACAACCCTACAACTGAAACCCTAAACACGTATTTATACTTAACTAATCAGTAAGCTTAGCGATATTGGTGATATCGCATATGCGATATTGGTGATATCGCCTATGCGATATTGCCAATGTCGCCAGTAACCAAACTATACTAATTAATTACAACTCAATAACCTAGACCAAGTGACAGACACTCTAGATGCACCAACAAAATTGAAAAAATTAATCAAAGTTTTCTCAGTTTAATCGATTATTTATTTATCAAAGATTGTCATTTCTTCAATGATGAACTTAAGACAAGAGAATATTATCAAACCATTCTCCTTGACACCGATTCTATTACAGTTGAACATAATATGAACCCTAGAGATCCTTCAAGGGTTGATTTTAGCAAAGTCCGAATCAAAAAGGTTATTTCTCCAGAAGAATGGGGATCAAGACCCTATATTAAGAAAACTCTTTCTGGTTTTCCTACCCTCCCATATTATAATTATTATGATTATCAAGAAGCATGGTATAAAATGTTTTTATTAAGAAATTTTAATCATTCATGGTTTCTCTATTTCGATAAAGAATTTTCAAATGATTATCCATTATGGTTTGTGAAATGGTTCCAGTATCTGGGGATATGTCCAAAAGCATTTCCGAAATATGTTCTAGAGACATTCACTAAATTTAAAAAATATTTTGATAAGGAAGGAACTCCGATTTTTGAGTACACTCTTCAATTTATGTGTGTTTTAAGATTGCCATGGATTATGTCATGGACATACTTTTATCAAGAAGCTCAGATGACTCCATCTTCTCCTCCAGCATTATATAGACATTATCGGGTAAAATGGTGGAATAAATTTCCTACTAATAAAGCAGGAACTCAAGCAGTTGATGAATATTATAAGTTATGTTATCAATCACCTACTCAGTCACCTATTCGTCAAACTATAAAAATTGAAAGTCCGGATATGGTTTCAAGAATTCAAGCAGCATGTTCATCGCCGGAAGAAATTCAAAGGATTATCAATGAAATAAAAAATTATACTTCAGGAAGTTCGAATAATGATCAAGATCAATTTCAAGACGCTCAAGATCCTTATCAAGACCCTTATGATGATGTTATTATAAGTCTTAATTAATTTACCATGTAACATTATAAGTCCTAATTAATTCTCCATGTAATATTACTTATTGGTAGTTTATTATCAAACTAATAATTCATTTTCTACGTCAATTATCAAAATCAAAAGCAAAGTGGAGCAGATTCATTCCATTCAAGATTTCAATCATTTCAACTACAAGACAAGAGATATTATTTCTACTTTCAAATTATGAAGACACTATCCGTCAAGATTTCAATCATTTCCATTAGAAGACAAGTCCTATTATTTCTACTTTGAAGAAAATGTTAAAAGGCTTCGAAAGAAGAATGATATGTCGGAAGAAATTTTGAAGAATCTTTTCAAAATTATCAAAAGAAGCATGAAGATGTCGGCCAATAGAGAAAGATGCCAAGTCTAGTTCCTTTTAGAGAATTATAAAAGAAGACATTATCGGAAGAAAGAGGCATGCAAAAAACTACTAGCAAAAACACTTAGAAAAATTTCCAAATGTATGAAATCCCAAAAACCCTCAAAACTATTACTTTCAACCTCCCGATGCTCAAAAACCTTAGACTTTCAAATTATAATATCTCCTTCTATTTGTAAAGATTGTCAAGATACTACTCCTTGTAATTGTCAAAACAATTCTGATAATAAAACTTCGGGTATTTTAATCTATACTACTATCTTATTTCAATTCTCTTAATTATGCTTGCATTTTGCTACTTTAAAATTATGCTTCAATTTATTATTACGTTATTATTATTATCATTATTACTATTATTATTATTTCATCACTTAACATTATATGACGAACAGTGTTTAATTCGGTGATTCATATTTTGGAACACGCAACTTTCTTATGATCGAACACAAGTTTTTTTAAAGAGACAAGTTTGTGTAGTTCATATAAAATGAACGCTTAACATAAATATATTGAATACGGTGCTAATGTTATAATTTTATAAAGATTGTATAGAGTAATCGTATATATCATAGTTATTAACTCATAATTAGAAATTTAATTTTTAACTCGCGACTCGACTTGACTTGTAAGAGTTATTATTTCACAAATATATATCTATATATATGTATATTATTATTTAAGATTTTTATTTTTAAGAGAAATAAACATAGTAAAAGTCGATATTTAAGTCGTTGACCGACAATCAATACAATGACTTAATATAAAATACATTATAATCATTTCATTTTTTAGTTTGTCATTTTATTTTTTCATTACATAACACTAAAAGTTTATCTAATTTTCTGACTCATAAGAGTCGTACAAAACTCAAAAAATTCAATAAATCATTAATAAAAATCACAATCGTTTAAAACTCGGGGTTTGAGTCATCTTATGTTTAAAATTTTTACTCGACTCGTAAAAGTCTAACAACTATAGTATATACCATGTATTAGACCACATGCAGTTATAACACCCGTCCTCACTGCCACGTCAACTATGACAACTCACGACGGAAAACTGGCCACAATGGTGCTTTCACCACAACTCACAACGGACAACTGAGACCCACTATTTTCATTAATATTCATTTTTTTAAAAAACACATTTACTTTTAATCAAATACAAAACACTATAATTAATTTAAAAACTACTTATTAATTAATAAAAAAACATTTAAAATACAAAAAAAAAAAAAATACATATGTCATAAAAATAGAAGCGTTATAATACTAAAAATAAAAGCGTTACAATATTAAAAAAAAAAAAAGCATTCTTTGTGTGCTTTATATAAGTTGTTAAGACAATCAGATGACGTCTTTTCAGCCATTTGTAAGTATTCATCGAACATATTCGGAGATGTCCCATATGCCAACTGTCGTATGGCAAACGTGCACTTTTGTAACGGAGTAAATCCTAGCCGACCAGTTGCATCTCCACATTTTGTAAAATACACAAAATGATAGGGGATAGGTTCAATAGAATAACTAGTAATATCAGCGCTATTCGGATAAACAATTCCGCCGCATTCGAAAATGTCTTTTAAACATGTTAGGCGGATACTTCGGATTATTGGAAAAGTAATCCTCCTCCAAACGTCGCCCGACACCTACACAATCCCTTTGTATATACGTATGTGTTGCACACAGACGTAAACTTCTGGCCCCGATACGTTCTTTTTCTTCCTCGACGCATTGTTACTAGTTCGTCACCTTTGGGAGAATCGTCAAAAATACGATTAAAACGATTAAGTGCTTCCATTTTGGTGCTAAATTTGGTGTTAATTGTATGAAGTTTTTGTGTGTAACTTGTATAAATTTTTTGTGTGAATTATATGAAATTTTGGTGTGAATTGTATGAAATATTAGTGTATGAAAAAGTGATATTGCTGTTGTGTATATACTATATACGTAAATTTAAAGTGATTGAAAAATAAAATATTAATTTTTTTTAGTCGTCGGAGTTCAACGGATATATATATTTATTTATTTTTATTTTTTTATATTATCGTTGGAAAGTAAAAAATAAGTCTTCTTTTATTTAAATAATAAACAAATGATATATTAATTAAATATTGCGTGGGCTCCAGTTTTTTCCGTCGTGAATCCGTCCATTTTACCATGAGGACGGGCAGAACGGTATCACTCCGATCTTCCTCGTCCGTGGTGGCCTGCGGTGGTATCGAAAACGAACCACTAAGATAGTCTTAGTGTTTTGTATTAAAAAGAAGGAAAAAAGGACCAAGGAAGTGTTACTGTACCAACCGCCAAGTACTATATAGGGTTCAAGTTGCGGTACTAACATTAATTTGTACGGTACAAGTTCCTAAGTAAAGGTAGGCGGGGGCAGAGTAAAATCTGGAGACATCTGAAGGGGCAAGTGAGGGTGTACCAGGACCCGGACCCGAAACCGTGATTGGTTGAGCTGATAACTGGGTCTGACCTATTTCTAGTGGGGGACCATACTTCATTCAGGTTTCAAGTACTCGTTTCCCAATGCCTTAAACCTGCAGAAGGAAAAAAAAATACACACAACATCAAAACAAGGTCCATGTGAACCAGATTGCTAGTTTTTTTGGGTTGTTTAAACTAAAAACAATTGGGACTAAAATGTTGGCGTCGGGCTACCACCATAACATGTACCATTCGGCTATTCGCTGCTACTATTCGATTGCTGTTCCTACAAAATTAACAAAATTTGTATTTTTAAGATGCAAACTAACTTTCAACTTGTAATAATTCAGAATATCAATTGTTCTTTGACTTGCGAGTATCACCAAGCTACACTCATAATTTCTCCGGTACAATTTTGATGAAGTTTCATCAAATATGTATCAACTATCTTCTCTAAATTTACCTTTTCTCTTAGTATAACGTTATTAACATCACATCGAATTCTATATTTACCTATTACATTATACTAAAAATTAAAATTCACCTTAATCTATTATTTATACTTCTAACTTAATAAAAAAATGTTTGAAACCGTTGCTACACATACCATTTTGGGCTCTAGTACATCGGAACCACACTGGCACCAATAAGAGTGGTAACGTAAATTGAGATATTTTCAGATGATTCAGTACAATATATATCTTTCAACACACATGTTCAAAATTATGTATCATTCATTAATCATTTGACATAAGTGTTTTTATTTCCTCAATTTATATACTTTAGTTTTGTAACGACCATTTTATATCAGTTATATTAATAGATCAAACTTTCATCATCTTCTTCCTAATGTATATGATATTATAGTTGGTGTATTTAATTTATCAACTCTTCTTTTTTATTCATAGTATTATTTTTAATACTGTTTAAACCTATCAATTACGATATTTTTCAAAATCAAAATCTTTTTGTTAGAAACTTTATAGAAGACGAAAAGGGTGACAAGAGGATGTCAGATACGGTTTAGAGTTTACTGTGAAGGATTTTGATCCAATTGGGATGGTGAAACACTCTGGGACACTGAGCAGTGGAGTACCCATTCCATGATGTATAGATGTCTGGTATTGATTTTGTAAATACAGTAAACCTCAGGGTCTGTTCTAAACTAGTTATATTCAAACATCAAACTATGTTTCGGGTGCAAATCTTGGCCAAATACGGTCGAGCGACCTGGTCCATCGCGTGATCTCAGACACAATACTAGCTCGAAAAATCCCAGTGTCGTGTAATCCAGCTTTTGCTGCTACCCTTTTAAGCCGACCCGTGACCCATTGCAGTTACAGTTTGAAACTAAAGAAACCAACATTGTCTATCTATAGCTATTATTTAGTTTTCCTATTTAGATTACAATTGCCTTACTTGGTTTCTTAATTGCTTTGTTTACAAGCAACTCTTGTATTTAAGTACTCCTTCTGATTGAATGAAAACAGGCCTTTGAACCATTAATTTCTTTAATGATATCAGAGCAGTTCAATTGATCCGCCTCTAGAAAACACATCAACGGCATTACCATGGCTGGAGTTGAACCGCCTCCGCCAAAGAACGCTGGCAGTGCTATCGATGCTAGCTCACCATATTACATTCACGCTTCCGATTACCCAAGGCAGATGCAAGTTAATGATGTCCTTACTGATAGCAATTACAATGACTGGGCACATGAGATAAAGAATTTTCTCTTCGCCAAAAACAAGTATGACTTCGTTGACGGAAGCATCGAGAAACCAGAAGAAAAGTCACAAAATTACATGCCATGGATGCGTTGTGACGCGATGATCAAAGGGTGGTTGACCACCGCCATGGAGAAAGATATTAGACCTAGCGTGAAATACGCAAACACGGCGAAAGAGATTTGGACAGATCTTGAAGAGCGATTCGGAAAAGAAAGTGCACCTAGAGCATACGAATTGAAGCAGTCACTCACCGTCACTCGACAAGACGGGGCTTCAGTTTCTGCCTATTATACCAAATTGCGAGCAATCTGGGATGAGATTCAATCGGTATCACCCGCTCCCCGCTGCACTTGCTCAAATGGTACCTGCAATATTGGAAAAAAAACTAACTGAAGCAAAAGAAAAAGAGAAGTTGTATGAGTTTCTCATGGGGCTAGATAACGAGTACCCTACAATTAAAACACAAATCTTGTCTATGAAACCAACACCCACCTTAGGGACGACCTATCACCTCGTTGCCGAGGATGAGCAACAAAGGGCCATCTCAACAATGAAGAGACCGACCATTGAAGCTGCCGCCTTCCAAACCTTTGTTCCCAATCGAGGGGAAGGTAACTCCGACTACAACCACCAGAACAAGAAACCAATACAGAAGGACACCAAACGTGTGAATAATAAAGAGCCAGAGCAGTGAAACTTTTGTGGAAGGAAGGGTCACAACAGGGATGGTTGTTTCAAACGAATCGGATACCCTGATTGGTGGCCAAGCAAAGGAAAACAAGAGAAAAGCAAGGCAAAGGCTTCTTGTGTGGAAGCAGCACCTAGCCAGATACCAGGATTAACGCAAGAACAGTACCAAAATCTCGTCAAACATTTTTCGAAGAAAGAAAAAACTAAAAACATCGTCCCTACGATCAATATGGCTGGTAAGGCAAAGCACAATGATGCATGGGTTATTGATTCAGGTGTCACCGAACACATAACTTGTAATCGAAACATTCTTGAAAATATGACGAGTAACATCCTTGAAACACCTGTTACCATACCTAATGGTGATCTTGTACCTGTCAAAGGAAAAGGAAGTTGTAAATTGCAAAACGGAATCAAGATCGATAGGGTCTTACATACTCAAAAATTTAATTGCAATTTATTATATGTTAGCCGTCTTACTAACGATTTGCAATGCGTCGTGACGTTTCTCCCTAGCTTTTGTTACATGCAGGACTTACTTTCGAGGACTTGATTGGCGTGGGTGAGTACAAACAAGGTCTATACCGAATGGGCATGGTGGCAGGACAAAGAAAAGTTTTGATGATGACGTCTAATGTTGATCTTTGGCATCAGAGGTTGGATCACGCTTCCGAGTCCAAGGTTAACCTAGTCGATTTTTTAGAGTATTCTTCTAGTAAATTAAGGAATAAAGTTTGGCATCAAATGGGGCAAATTCCTCTTATTTTCTCACTATTGTAGATGACTTTAGTAGAGCTGTCTGGGTGTATCTTCTCAAACACAAAAGTGATGCAATGGTCTATTTGATGGATTTCCATAAAATGGTAAAAACACAATTTGAAAAGAAAATAAAAAGGATAAGAGCAGACAATGGTGGGGAGTTTATATCAGGAGCTATGAAAGAATATTATGCTAAAGAAGGAATTGTCTTAGAAACCACTTGCCCCCATACCCCACAACAAAATGGGATGGTTGAAAGTAAGCATAGACATATTCTTGAAATAGCACATGCACTAAAGTTTGAAGCTAGCCTACTTGTGAAATTTTGGGGAGAGTGTGTACTGACTGCCACATATATTATCAATAGGCTACCTTCAAAGGTGATAAATAAAAAAAACTCCTTATGAGATCGTTTTTGGGCAAAAACCCAATTACGACCATATGAAGGTGCTTGGATGTTTGGTTTATGCAAGGAACACAGACACGAAGGGGGATAAGTTTGAATTGAGGGGGAGACCAGACACTTTTATTGGTTACTCACAGGGACAAAAGGGGTATCGCATTTTTTATCGTAAGGACAAAAGGATCATTGTATCAAAGATATGAGGTTCATAGAAGAAGTTTTCCCTTTTGCCAATACGGATTTACTTGGTAATTCGACTCAAACAAATGATGCAGAATTTCTTGTCGAAACCTTTCATGAAGATGAAACTAATGTTGTTGATCAACATTCCTCGACGGAACATCCTTTTGCTAATTTTATTTCTTATGACAAGTTTTCTAACATTCACAAAGCCTTCTTGGCAGCCATTAGCTCACACGATGAGCCCAAAAGTTTTAAACAAGCTATGCATGACTAGAAGTCGAAAGAAGCAATGCAAAGGTATGTAAAGGCTCTTGAAGAAAATGGAACATGGACTCTTGAAGAATTACTTGTTGGAAAGCGTGCTATAGATTCAAAATGGGTGTATAAAATCAAGTATAAACCGAATGGGGAAGTGGAAAGACACAAGGCACGCCTTGTTGCAAAAGGCTTTACACAGATGGAGGGAGTCGACTTCCATGACACCTTTGCGCCTGTAGCAAAACTTGTTACACTTCGGAGTTTGCTTGTTGTTGCTACAAAGAAAGACTGGATCATTCATCAACTAGACGTCAATAATGCTTTTCTTCATGGTGATTTGAATGAATAGGTTTACATGAAGGTACCACAAGGTTTCATCAAGGAAGGAGACACAAGGGTATGTCGGCTTCGAAAGTCCCTTTATGGACTCAAACAAGCGTCACGAAATTGGTATCACAAGTTCACTACAGGTTTACTTGGTATCAACTTTCAACAATCACATGCTTATGACCCCTTTTTCGTTTACAAGCACCAAAATAGTTATGTGGATGATGTGGTAATAGTGGGTAATGATGCAACAAAAATACAAGAAACTAAAGACTATCTCAACACTCAATTCAGTATTAAAGATTTAGGCCCTCTCAAGTACTTATTGGGTATTGAAGTTGCCCGAACGTTTGATGGTCTTGTTTTGAGTCAAAGGAAATACACCTTAGATATTTTGGAGGATAGTGGTCTTCATGGTTGTCGGCTTAGTATGTTTCCGATGGAGCAAAACTTGCACATAGATAAAAGTGAAGATAACCCACAAATTGATGTCGGTCAGTATCGAAGGCTCATAGGAAGACTTCTTTATCTTCAAGCTACTAGACCGGACACTCCTTATGTTGGTGCATCTTGTGTGACAACAATGTCTAGTTTGTAATTAGTCTTATTTGTTAATCATTGTAATTATTAACTTTAGTTTTTTTTGTGTATTTTAGTAGGTTCGTACGAACTTAGGAAGTTTGTACGAACTTAGGTAACTTCGAACGGCTTCGATGTTACCTAAGTTCGTACGAACTTAGGTAGCTATAAATACACAAGTCCGGATATTTTGTATTTGTGAATTTTGAATTGTATTTTCAGAGAGCAAGTTCATATACTCTGCCGAAATATTGTCTTAGGTTGAATGTAACACTTGTTTACCTTCAATAAAGCTTCTATTGTGATAATAACGTATTTGTTGTTACTTGTTTATTAACGATTTGCGTATTAGAGGATTCCGCACTCTAACACACTGATTACCTCATGATTAAGATCACCAAGGGTCCTATAAGTGGTATCAGAGCCTTTGGATTCGTTCGTTTTGGTTCGAGGTAAGGAAACGTTAAAGAAAAGAGAGATTACAAACGGCTTTGACGTTAGAAATCTTGTTTTTGACGTCCAAAGGTGTTATAGTTCATTCTGAGTTAGAGTATTTGTCACACCCCCGCCAAAATCTAAACATGATTAAGTGCGGAAGAACGGGGCGTGACGCAATTAGTCATTTAACTAATCAAGAGCATATCATTATCAACGGAACATAATATTAGAATGCCATATATTGTTTTACAGACGTTGCGACTTAACCAGTCGCGAAAAGTAATAGTGTTATCAAAATAACAGTAGTTTAGAGATTTTACAAATATAACTAAAAACCGTTTATAGTAATACAAAAGAAATCCCTTAAGTGTTTCTTAAAAGTGGCATCTTAACTTCATAGGTAGGTGTGGTCCCATCCATGGCCAATAGTACGATGATATTCAATTTAAAACAATAAATAGCTGACGGTGATCCCCTGAAGGTTAGCTAGACCTTACAAGTTAAAGTGCCGACACCTAGGCCTATAACTAAACCACGACTGTTTGTGAATCGTTTACCTTGGACAATTAAAATATACGCTCCTCGTCTCGACATCCTGTTAACAGTTAGCATGACTAACAAAAGTGAGAGGGACGTCATCCCAATAGTACTATTCGTATATTTGGTGGCTAGCGTCATCTAGCTAATGGTTACATTTGTAGTCATGACGACTTTTATTCACTACAACTAGTTTAACATAGGTTCACACAAGGATTCGTTGTCAGTTTTTCACTCATCGCATGAAAACAGATTATATGTAAACTGTACATATGTTTTTACCCCAAATTTAGAAAGCATTAAAAAGCAGTAAAATAGGGGATGTGAACTCACCGGGTGAGCTGTGTGATTGCTAGCGTTTAAAATGAATAAGTTTGCCCATAAATAGCCTCCTAACGTCCTATATGGATGAGGTCGTTTGAATAAGTAGATAGCTAACCGCTTATCTATGTTTGTATAAGTAGGTGGCTACCCGCACACCTAGAGTTGTATATGTAGATGGCCACCTGCTCATCTATGCTAGTTGTTCACTCAATTGGTAGGTTGAGAATGTATTTCGTTTTCAAAAAATGTACCACCCGTTGGTGATAGTTTTGTATGTATACTTGTATGTTTCTCGAAAACATTGTTACTTTGCTATTAAAGTGTACGTTATAGATTTATACTTTTAAAACGTATATCGTTCGTGAAAACGCGCATTTGAATTTTTTCAATAGTTTTCGTTAACGTTTGTCTAAAACGTGACGTTAAATAAGTCCTTTTACAAATTCCAATTGTTCATTTCATACATGTTTTACCCTCACAATGTCTCGCGTTTTATCCGTATTTATCAATAGTTTAATGTACTTTTGGTACTTAATATGCTTTAAATGTATTTATTATCGTTAGGAATGGATGCGAGAAGAAAACGAATGAAAACGTCGAAGAAAATATCAAAAACGAAGAAGTATTGTAGTTTTGGCGAGGCTCCACGGTTTTGGCCATAATTCTCTCATATGAACTCCGATTGAGGTGATTCAAATGTCCAAATTTTCGTAATTCAGAGGGCTACTATTTTCAAGAAGGTTCCAAATGCTGAAAAACAAGATTTCCCGCTGGGAAATCCAATCTCCAGCCAGGACCCATTCTCCCAACGGGAAAAAGTGTCTCAAACTAGAAATTTGTCACGGGAATATTTCCCGCCGGGAACTCCAATTTTCCGACAGGAAACTGCCCGATGAAGGATTTTGACCTTTTTACCCTAATTTAAACCCAAATTTCACATATCTTTTAGCTATTTTACCATGTTTAAACGTGTTCTTAGTCAAAATAAGATATTCGAGGGTTTTATTACTCATTTTAAAGTCTCGTTTTGCTTTTCATTTTTAAACCTGTTTTTCGCTCGTTTAATGATTCTTTCACCATTTTAGCCATAAATCCATTTTTAACACTTTCAAAGACATCATAATATATGTATCATCAAAATCATATATCTAGGAGCTCATTTTAACACTCATTACGTTCTTGATCATTTTAAAGTAGTTTTAATCGTTTTCAACCATTTAAACTTTCAACCAAGGTTTCTAGCATATATTTAGTCGACTTTAACACGAGAGTGAACATCTAGCATATAATCATTCAAAACTAAGGAAATAAAGAGATGAAAGTAGAGATTTGCTTACAATGAGTTAGGATGAATGATTATAACAAGAAAAGAAGAAGAGAACTTGATTCTTCAACCCGAAATCCTTTTATAAAACCCGATTTTCTAGTCTTCCTTTAAATGCTTCAATATCTCAAGATTATGAGATTTAAGAAATTAAACCATGATGATGAGCTTGAAAGATTGTACAAATGTTGTAGAGATTATGTAGTGATAGTGGATTTTGATGGTGGTTTATGGTGGTTCTTGAAGAAGATGAAGTGATGAAGATGATGATGGTGAAAATCGTTGGAGGAGAGGAGGGAGTATAGAGAGAATGGCTGCAGATTTTGTGGAGAGTGTTGTGGTGTGTGTGTGTTTACTTGTCTTGCCATAACTCTTAAACGATTATACAAGAGACAACAAGTTATTTTTGGTATGGTTTTTCTTAATATAAAAATGAAGGGGGAGTGGTGCATGGAGTGTGGAAGTAGCTCAATTAAAATGGATGGGAGGTGGTAGTAGGGAAAACGACTGGGAGGTCAAGGGAAGGGCCCCCCTTTTTGACTTTCTCATTTCTTTGTTTATTTAATTAACCAACTAGATATTTTAGTTGTTTAGGTTATTTATCAATTAATTAAGTGTAACCTAGATCATTAGGGTTAGTTAGGTTAATTAAGGGAATTTAAATGTGGTTTTGAATATTATAAGTCTTTTAGACAATGTACGCATGTCACAATTTTATTCGTTCAAATAACTGCGTATTCGTAGCAATCGTTGTGTTCAATTTACATAGCGAATGCGTTTATTCAATTATTCGAGAACGTTATGCTTTTAATCTAGCATAATAATATAAGTAAATAACTACTATTTAATTATCAAATAGTTTTATGTTATTTATGAAAGTTGTATCACCAACATTCGTGTTTGTCAGAAATCATACGATTAAATCGCGCAATTATCAATAATTACGTAAATGTAATGCATTATGCATTAAAGTAGTATGCACCAAAATGTGCAACGTCGGCGTGTGCTAAACATATCTTAGTTTAAATCAAATTGATTTCAGTTCCGAGGGCATTAGCGTAAGAATGCATGTTAATTGTGTACGGAAATATACCGGTTTTCGAGGGTTGTCACAGTATTCGAAAGTGTTGGTTAAAAAGTTCTCAGATTCAAAAATTTCAGATCTGAGTTATTTCACCATTTGATCGTACGAATTTAGAAAGTGTCGTACGAACATTCGAACTTACAGCCTTGCATTCGCGCTTACACTAAGTTCGAACAATCAAGTTCGTTGACTCCTTCGAACAATCAAGTTCTCAGATTCAAAAATTTCAGATCTGAGTTATTTCACCATTTGATCGTACGAATTTAGAAAGTGTCGTACGAACTTAGCTGACTTCGAACCTTCCCAAGTTCGTTGACTTAGTTTGACTTTGACCATTTGAACTTACCTTTAAGTTCGTACGCTTTCTTAATTATGTCAAACCTCAGCAAGATGATAAAGATGAATCATGAAGTGGGTAAATCCGCTTCACCACCGAAACTTCTAAAGGGAGAAGACTATTTTTGGTGGAATGATCGATTTGAATTGTTTGCGAAGTTTAACGATGTGAAGATGTGGATCTGCATCAGCGAAGGGTATGATTCTCCTAAGTATGAATTTGAGGGAAAGCTGAAGGTTCTAACGTATTTGATGATGAAAGAGGAAGACAAGAAGATGTACGAGGCAGAGAACAAGGCGTTGTCTGCAATTACAATGTGTCTTCCGCAAGAGATTAAAAAAACTTTCAAACGTTCTAATACTTCTAGAGAGCTTTGGCTAGCTTTGGAGAAGATATTTGACGGGAATGATTAGATCAACGAAAGTAGAGCCGATCTGCTTACTAAACAGTTTTATGTTTTTAAGCATACGAAGTGCGAGTCATTCGAGGAAATTATTACAAGATACTATCACTTGATGACTAAATTGGATAACAAGGGCCTTTCATTTACAGATACAGTGAGAAACAATAAACTTCTCGAAGCGCATCCACCAAAGTGGGACATCTACACTTTGATGATTAGAGAAAGTAAGGACTACAAATCCTTCATGCTTGATGAAGTTGTTGGCGGAATAACCCCGGTAGAAGAAGTTGTTGTAGACATAGACGAAAATCCGGTTGGTGGGATAATTCATATTGATGAATATGAAAGGTTGAGAAATCAGGCAGATGAACTAGATGCTCAAGTATGGGAGATCACGATGAAGTGCAAAAGCTACAAACTGGAACTGATAATTGCGAAAAGGCCGATCCTAGAGCAAATCAAGGATAGGATTCGCTTCTGGAAGAAACTGGCAGCTAAATTGACACAAAGGACTAGGTCTTGGATTAAGAAGAAGTGCCAGCAGTCCACTAAGGAGACTGCGATCTACACTACATCTCTACGTTATAGAGACATGTTAGAGGCACGTTATTATCCACATGACCTAGATATGGAATAGATTAGTAGTAGGAAGTATGTACGATATATATAGATTTATGTATGTAAAAGGATGTATTGAGACGTAGATGGAGGATAAACCTCGATCAATTTTGTAAGAAACGTCTCAAACTTTTGTATAATGCTTGATGCATTTTTATATATAAAAGTTTATCCTTGTACTAATAGAATGATAATACTGTTTTAATAAACGCCGTCTCCAATGAGTGAAATGTACAAAGAGGAACGATAGAATTATAGGCACGAGTGATATTATTAATCTAAAAGACAACCACTTAGTAACAGCTTAAACCCAATTTAAAACTTAATAGTATGACAGATTGTTATCAAATACCCACGAAAATTCATACGGACATAGATTACTAAGAGAGAGTAATACGAGTCCCGTTACCGTCAGGAGAAAACCTTGGCGATGCAAGGAGAAAAGAAACGGAGCACCGTGAAAAAATGACTACTTGCATGAAGGCAAGCAAATACCTACGAGAAGGACATCCAACCTTCCTGGCCCACATAGTAGAGAAGAAACCCGAGGAGCGACGAATATACGAAACACTAATCATACGTAAATATCCGGGTGTAATTCTTGAGGAGTTGCTAGGACTACTGCCCCGAGACAAGTCAAATTCCATATCGATCTAATACCAAGAGCCGCACCAATCGCGTGCTCACCCTATCGTCTAATTCAACCAGAATTAAAAGAGTTGTCCACTCATTGACAAGTATTCTTAGACTTAGGATTCATCCGACTGAGCCTTTCGTCTTGAGAAGCTCTGGTGTTACTTGTAACGAAGAAGGATGAATCCATACGAAAATACATAGACCACCGAGAATTCAATAATGTAATTATCATGAACCGATGCCCTTACCTCGTATTGACAATCTATTTGACTAATTCCACAATTTCAACGTCTATTCAAAAGTCGACCTATATTATGATATTCATCAACTAAAGGTACTAGACGAAGATGTACCTAAGACCGCATTTAGGATTCGTTATAGTCATTACGAATCCCTAGTTATACCTTTTGGCTGGACAAACGCTTCAACTGTGTTCATAGAGCCTATGAACATAGTCTACAAACGTTACCTTGATTAACTCGCCATCATATTCTTTACAAAATTCTCATTTATTTGCAAACGAAAAGAGAAACACGAACGACACCTGAAACTAAGTCGTCAGAGTATGAGTTTTGAATGAGAGGAATTCATTACCTTGGCCATGTGATAAACGAAGAAAAATTATATGGACCCATCCAAGAATCGAGGCAATCAAAAATTGAGAAATGCTAAAGACCCCAACCGAATATACGTAAAATTCCTTGTCATACTGACTACTCCCGTCGATTTATCGAAACCTTTTCCAAAATAGCCCAGTCCCTAACTTCGTTAACTCGAAAGGACAAGAAATTTGAATTGGAGTGAGAGATAAAGATTCAATTTTCTACTCTTAAAACAAAAACCGTGAACCGCGTCTATTCCGCCGATACCCACAAGAGCGAAAAGTTTCAATGTCTACAACAATGTTTCGCATAAGAAATTTGGACTACGTGCCAATGCAAAACGACAAGTCATTGCTCATGCTTCTCGTCAATTGAAGATTCACGAGTAAAGCTATACACCTCACAACTGAGTGTGAGGAGCAGTCGTGTTTGCGTTGAAAACCAGGAGACACTAATTGTACGGTAGTAAGTATCTGATGTACACCGATCACAAAAATCTCCAACATACCGTCGATTTGAAATAACACAACATGAGGCAACGACAATATGTCAAATTTGCTAAACGATTACAACTGAGAGAAGTATCATCAGTCAAGGCTAATGGAGTAGCAGAGGCCCTGAGTTGTGAAGAACGAACCGAAACTCTCAGAGTTCATAATTTAAGGATGACCATCCACACGAACCCCATTTCTAAAATTCGTGACAGACAGCGAGTGACTAAAACCACCGAACGCCTAGAAGAAAGATCCCTGAGAGAGGTGAAATAACAACTGGAAGCAAAGAAAGATGAGACGCTATAATTCATGAACCAAATATGAGCACCTTGCGTTGAGAAGCTTCGCAAGCTCATATAAGATGAAACTCATAGACTAAATTTCTCGATATACCCAGGTACTGATAAGAAGTATCACGACCTGATAGAATTTTAGTGATAAACGAAGACGAGTAGAGATATCATCTACGTTAGTAAATACCTGACCTGTTCGAAGGTCAAAGCTGAAAATCGAAAGCCGAATGGATTCCTACAACAAACCGAGAACGCCACAGTGGAAGTGGGAGCAATTAACAAAGGATGTTATTACAAGCTACCCAAGACATTAGCTAGATCCGACACCATCGGGGTGATCATTGATCGCTGGACAAGGTCAACCCACTTCCTGGCCATAAAGGAAATTGATAAGATGGAAGAACTAACTAGAATTTATCTGGAAGAGATTATTCTAGGCAGGATGTGACAACGTCAATTATCTGAAGGATATCGATTCCGGAACGTATCTGAAGGATATCGTTTCTAGACAGGAAGTAGCAATATTGATTTCCAACAATAGAGATAGCCGATTTTACAAACCGTTTCTAACAACCGCTATAGAAGGGCTCATGTACTTATCTCGACAGAAGTACAGCCTATCATTCACATACGAATGGCCAGAACGAGCAAACCATACAAATACTAGAAAATTATTATGAAACCCGTGTGATGGACTTAGAAGGAAATTGGGATGCACAATTTGCCCCAGCAGAATTTTTCCTAACATAATAGTCATCACACCAGCTAAAGGATAACACCATTTGAAGCATTCTAAGAACGCAGGTGCTAATTGCCACTCTGTTGGGCAGAATTGGGCGACACACAAATTCCAGTCCTGGATCGTCTGGGAGACGACAGACAAAATTCGAAATTCTTAATCTATTTAAAAACAGCATGAAACCGATAGAAAGGTTACGCTAATAACCATCGGAAACCTCTTAAGTTTCCAATAGGAAATAAAATCCTACTTAAAATATCGCCTTGGAACGGGGATAGCTCGTGTTGACAAACAAGGAAAACTAAATCTGGAAATACTAAGGACCTTTGAAATCCTAGAAAGGATTAGTCATGTAGTATATAAACTAAAACTATCTCAAGAATTGAGGAGTATTCCCGACACGTTCCACTTATGTGATATGAAGAAGTGTCTTTCTAACAAATCCTTAAGTTTTCCCTCCTTACGAAGTCTGTGTCGATACACGACTCAATTTCGTGGAGGAATTACCAATATCGGACTGAAGGTCCAAACACTCCGACATAGTCGAATTAATCTAATTAAAGGTTCATTGGAACTCGAAACGCAGACCAGAATATATCTGGGAGCGCATGGATAGAATATCCTCAATTTTTTATTTTTTTCTTGGAAAACGCATCGGTCATTCGTGACATTACTTAAAATTTCGGGACGAAATTTCTTTAACGAGGGAAGAATGTGACAACCCTAAAAGTACGGTTAATTCCGTACATCATTATCACGTGCATTTAGGCTAATTCCCTATTAAATTAAAGTGAATTCGTTTTTATCAAACAAAGTCTAGCACAAAGCCCGTGTTTGCATATGAGATGCAATTAAATAAAATGCGAGAAGCATTCGAGAATTTTGAGAATTAACCGAGAGATTCGGTAGAAATCAAATTACACGAACGTTGGTGATCTATTTTAGAAAATAACGTAAATCTATTAAATTAAATAGTCGTTATTATTATATTGATATTTATGCTAAGAAATAAGCATATAAATTTTTAAAAATCAATAAACATCCACGTGAAATAGAAAACGTGCAACGAACGAGTTAAATTACGAAATTTGTCGAACCGAGTATCGGAAAATCACACGATTATTATTTCAATGACTTAGTAACACATTAGTAACCTTAAACTACTCTAATTGACCTTAATCAACCTTAAAATAACCTAAATAAACCCTAACTACACAACTAGCAACTAATTAAGCAAGATTATCACCTAATGACTAAAATATCTAACTTGATTAATGATTTATCCCTCCCCTCTCTTTGGAAAAATCTGCACAAAACAAATCCCCTAAATCAAGGGAAACACCATGCTTTGACATCATTCCCTTACACACCATACCTCCCATTCTTTTCCCCATTACTTGTACATGAACATGCCCCTTTCTACACTTCATTCTTACACATTCACAATCAAGAAAACACTCACAATACTCTCTCTTTTCCTCCAAAATTCGGCCATCAACAAGCAGCCCAAAACAGCCCTCATTTGGCTCAAAAACAACCTTCAAAACACCTTCAAACAACAACCCTTCAACCACCCTTGAACTACCATGCATTTCCACCTCTAAAACACTTCTTTTTGCTCTTCTTTCACTCTCAAAAACGTGCTCATCTCAGCCCCTATTTCATTTCTAAGAAAAACCAACCAAAAACCTAAGGATTGGAAGCTAGGAACTCTTGCACAACCTCACCAACCTCTAATACACTCTCATTTGCTCTTTAGTGCTTTGTAAGGACAATTTCTTCTATAAACTACTAATTTTTATGATAAAATACTTATTTTATGGTTATATTGTACTTAGATGTTCACTCTTGACAAGATCTAGCTTGAAAAATCGTATTTGCATGTTTCATAAGTAACTTATGCTACAATACTCCAAAACAGTCCATTGAAATGCATTTTTGAAAACGTCAGAAAATTTTCCCAACTTTGAAGCTTAATAACTTGGTCAAGGCGTGATGAAAATTTGTGTTTCTTGGTTCTAAAGTTAAGTTCAAGAAGTTAGCTATCAAACCCCACTGGATTCATAATTTTTAGAAGAGTATTACTCTTTTAAAATGAATTTCTAAGTTAAAGTGTACAAGCTGTACTGCTGGGACAGAAAATGACCTGACTTTAAAATATCATAACTTTCAAACCGTAGATCAAAAAGAGTTGATTCTTTTTCCTGAAAGTCAAAAATTGTGTTAGCTTTGAAAGCTGTATGATCTAATTTTGTGAAGTTAAGTAAAACTCAATATACATACGGATCTATGACCAACTGTCCAAAATAAGTACTGTTGGACCTTTGTGTGATGTAAAATGTATTTGGACCCCTTAAACTTAACCAAAAATTACAAATCTTATGTTCCTGGAAAGCTAAGACATAGGAGAACGTGTAGAAAAATTTTCATAATTTTATGAACATGTTTGACTAGTCAAAACCGTAAGAAAAGTTGACCTAAAAATTTGACAGAATCTGTTAAAAGTGAGATAACTAAACTAAAAAGGATAAATATGATTAAAACCATATATTAAGGACTTTTAATGTAAAGATTAGTGTATTTCATGTAATTTGGTGTAAAACAAGTGTTAGAATAACTTAGGACAAAATGTAGGTTATTAAACTTTAAGTTTATAAAAGTTAAGTGTTAAAAATAGAATAAATAAGACTTTAGGGACTAAATTGCAAAAACATAGGAAGTAAGAACTTTTATACAAAATCAGTGAGTTTAAGATATTTTAAATAAGTTAATAAAATTTTAAATAATAAAAACGAGACTTAGACATTGAACGAGGATTTTAAAACGAAACCGCGAGTTAAAAACGCGAATTTATTTAATTAAATGATAAACGTATAGAAATCGGTAAATTTAGACTTAAATTGGAAAATCAATGAATTAAAAGGTTAGTTAAATATTAGTCATGCCTTAAAATGTTTAGAACGAGAATTTAATTTATTAAAACCTAAAGTTAGGTTATAAATAGAATTTAAAAGGAATTAAATAATATCGTAAGGTAAAAGTGTGAAAATAAATTATAAAGGCGTATAACTATATTAATATGTGTATAGGAATGTACGTATGAATAAATGTAAATATTGTTGGTCAATATATCATAACGACAAGTAAAATGTATAAATGCTTATGAGAATACATATATATATATATATGCTAACGTTTAAAATGTGGTAATTATAGTGAGAATGAATATATATATATAAATAGATGCCTACATGAGTATATTTTTATATTTATATGTGTATATGGAAATAGATGACGTGATGATAATAATAATAACGAAAGACTACCAACGTCAATACATGTCATGAAAACCCTAAATCAAACGTAATTGAGATATATAACTATGTGAAAGTATATGTATTGAATAAATAAAAGTTACACATTAATAGTATAATACGTTTAATAAGGTATTTTTAATGTGGACTTAGATACGTTTTAATGATTTTGGAAACAAAGTGGGATCACAACGTGTCGTTCTTTTTAAATGAAAGTGGGATGTTTTCAAAAGCCCGTTGATGGAAAATTTTACGAATCTTGTTGAGTGAACAACTGGCATAGACTGACCATTGTGTCGTCTACATGCATTAACATAAGCTCTTACGTTTAGGACGTTAAGAGGCTTACTTGGACAATTGTGATTTAAAACTGTGTTGCTAGCACGCTCGGACTCAGGTGAGTTCACAGCCCCACTTTTACCGTTTTACTGCTTTCAAATTTGGGGTGAAAAACATATAACTGATTTATGCGATTATTAAAACCTAACAACGTATCTTTATGGGCGACTAAATTCTTCATGTTGTAGCATAGAAGTCCTCTTGCTGACAATCACTATAACCATTAGTTAGATGACGCTAACCACTGAGTATACAGATAGTACTATCGGGGCTGACATCCCCATCCCACGTTTATTTTAGTTAGTCGCGCTAACTAGCGACGTTGTTTCGCACTTTGGGGACGAGTATACTTAACCGGTCCAAGGCAAACGAATTATATGTGAGTTGTGGTTTGGTTATAGGTTTAGTTCGACATATTAACTCGCAGGACCTAGCTAGTCTGCAGGGGATCACAGTCAGTGTTTGCTTTTATTGTTTTAAATTGAGAATAATCGCACAATAGGCCGTTGATGCCACTTTTGATCTAAATGTTTATAAATAATGGTTTATAATAGAGTCATTAAACCTGTGAATTCACTCAACGATATGTTGACCTTTTATAAATATGTTTTTCAGGGGAATTAGCTATGCCGTAAGACACATGAATATTTGGGACCGTACCTGCCACGATGATTAGGATGCCATATTTAAACTAACGGGATTTATTTATAATATTGACTTGATGTATTTTTATTGAATCCCGGAACTTGCATTTTATTTAAAATGATGTATTTGATAACCTTGACATGTTGACGGCTCGATGAGCCGAAATGTTTGTAAAACTATTTTGGCATCCTAATAATATCGATGTTCTGCGATAATCATACGCTCGAGGTATTGTTATTCGATCCTCGTCACGCCCCGAAAGCTTCCGCATGATTAACTGTAAATGTCAAATTTGGGGGTGTGACAATGTACTACATCTAAAAGCCACACATATAAACATGTTCTAGGCATGGGTAATGTTTTCGTCATTTCTTCGCGTTATTACAGTGACACTCATATTTTTATAGTTTTTCCAAACTAACTAAAAATCCTAAGAAATAAAGATAGATAGAAGTTCTTAAAGGAGATATGTCACTCATGATTGTTATTCCAGCGATGTGGATTAACAACTCAAAACTTGATTTATCAAAAGCCTTACCATAAAAATCAGCTAGATTATCATCCCAAATTTGATCTTATCGCCCCCTCCCCCTCCATCACTGCATCTTCTACTGAACTTGTAGCCTATGAAGTTTGTGTTCCTGCACACTAGATAAAAATCATTAGTTACAAAGGGGGACCCAAGCCACCACGGACTTGGATCGACCATTCACATCAACAAATGTAAATTCCTTCAGATATCCATCTCGCCTTTCAGGTGACATGGATATTCTGGAATTCCCACTTGTTGGTGAATGGGAGGAGCTACCACTAAGCCTTCTATCTGGAGACTTTTGGAAAAGTCTTTGATTGACTGGCCTAGGTTTCGAAGTATATCTAACCCTAGATTTATAGTTATCATTCGAATTATGAAAATTTGTATTACTAAAGCCCTGGTTAGAAAAAATTTTGCTGGGGTTGTTAAAACGTTTTGAAGGTTTCAACCGAATTGATTCTCCATTTGAGCTTCCTGTTACAGGAGAAGTGCTCATTGGACTATCAATTGTCGAAACTCTTGATTTCTTATATGGACACACACTTGCCACATGTCCCTTTTGATGACATTTGAAGCACGAACACTTCTCCCAAGCTTTCTTCTGAGCCCTGAGATGCGCTTGGTGTTCCAATCCTGTTTATTTACCTTGTTCATTTATATTCTTAACATCTTCTATTGAAGGTCTAATAAACTCAAGTTTGGTTTCTGACTCCTCATTGGTCCCTGACTCAGATCTCTCTGACTTGGTCGACTCGATGATGTCAACCCTCTCAGAGACTACTGGTCGTGTAGTAGAGTCAGCTTCTGAAGACTGTTTAGTTAAATCTAAAACATGCTCACGAGCTAAGTCAATTATTTTACTCTGCTCGTTGATTCTATCTTTTAAAACTTTTAAATCCTCTTTATCAGATTTAGCTATATTAACTAACTCAGAGTTTCTTAGTTTTAAAATTGTGTTTTCTTCTTTTAAAGCATTTAGCTGAGCCGTCATCATATTAGATGATTCAATCAAATTCTCAGCTGGCTCTGCAAAGTTAGTACATAAAACACAAGCATTAACTACAGAGTCTAAGTTTAGAATAAAACTTTTAAATCCTCTTATAACCCTGGTCTCTGAAGCAGGTAACTCTCTCTCAGTCTTCTTCTCAGTAGCACCCTTTTGATCTGCCTTAATCAATTGTGGTCACGAAATCCTGAGGCTCTTCAACAAGTGTATTCCGATCATATGAACCATCATGAGTTTGAGTAACCAAGGCTCTGCAATGTGTACTATTTTCTGAGTATTGATCACTAGTAGACGTCCCTTGATGTGAGTCAGCCCTACTCTTTTTGATCTGTTTACCACCGTTGAATCTTTTCTCCAAAGCTACCCAGAGCTCTCTAGAAAAGTGGTAACGTTGTTTGAAGGTATACCTAATTTCATCAGGAAGACAATTGATGATAGCAGACAAAGCCTTGTTCTCTGCATCATACATCTTTTTGTCTGCCTCCTTCATCATTGAATACGAATAAAACCTACGTTTCCCTTCGAATTCATAAGAAGGTGTATCATACCCTTCAGTGATACAGATCCACATGTTGATGTCATTGAATTTTGCAAATGATTCAAATCTTTCTCTCCACCCGAAGTAATTTTCAGCTAAAAGCTTTGGTGGTGAAGTAGCTTTACCCACTTCATGATCCATTTGTATCAGCTTGTTCATGTTTGACAACGTAAATAGAGTATATACGGATTTGAGGTAAGTTTGTAGTAGAAAGTCAACTAACGTCAAGTTCATTCAAAACACAAATTTCCCTCCAAAATTTCTCAAAAATTTTCAAAGTAAAATTTAAATTTTCTCAAACCAAAGTTAAACAATGGTAAGCCTAAATTCAAATTTTGGTGAAAGAAAATTTTTCCGAAATTTCCCGCCAAAATTTTTATCGAACTTAAGAAGGTTAAGTTCGTACGAACTTAGTATGTTCGAACAAAACCTAAGTTCGAAGGGTAGGTTCGTACGAACTTACAGGTGTAAGTTCGTATGGTTATTCTGGGTAAGTTCGTACATACCTTTCTAGGTTCGTACAATCTACTGTTGAAAAACTCAGATCTGAAATTTTCATATCTGGGTTCGTTTCAACCTGCAAATTCGAATACCTTCAACACTAAGTGATAATATACAACTATGGAAGCTTAAAACAACAATCTAACTTCCAAATCTCTTGTAATCACTCGTTTCTTTATCTTTTCTTTACCCCGAACCAAAAACGAATTGTTTAAAGGCTCTGATACCAATTGAAAGTCCCGTTAGGGCTCGGATCTACGGGGTAAACACGTTTATATGAGTGCGGAATCCTCACATAAACAAAAACGATAACAAACGAGTAATACAGATGGGTAAATATCACTTTTATTGTATATTCGAACTTACATAGTATATTCGAACTTACAACTTCGAACCTAACTCTCAAAAACCTCTTTTCGGACTTGTGTATTTATAGGCAGCGAAGTTCGTACGAACTTAGTTGCTTCTAAGTTCGTACGAACTTACTAAGTTCGAACCTACACTAAGGTCGTACGAACCTACAAAATACACAGAAAAATCTTAAATTAACGATTACAACGATTAACAAAATGACTTATGAACCTAACTATTACAAACTAGAAGCTGTTGTCACAAAACATGCACCAACAACTCCTATTAGTATTATCCTTATTAGAACCAGTTCGTTTAGGGGTCTTAAAACGTTGTGGAGTTTTCAACCTGATGGATTTTCTAGTTGAGCTTCCTGTGACAAGAGTAGTGCTCCTTGGACTATCATCTATTGAAAACTTCACAGGTTGGAAACGAGGTTGAGATCTTTGAAATTTAGGCGTTTGTTTATGATCTACCTCATTTCTAACCACGTTTTCAGCACTTTCCTTAATTTTAAGTTCATCACGGAAAATGCTTGCCAGTTCTTTATTTACACTATTTTTCTCAGGTGTTTTAATTATTTTTTCCTGAGAACTACTAGCTTTAACAGGTAATTGGTCTTTTTTCACCTGCGGGGGTTTGACTCCTGTACTCTTATTAGGACAACCACTTGCCACGTGTCCCTTTTGATGGCACACGAAGCACGAACGTTTTACCAAAGCTTTCTTAGGAGCTTTGGTATTGGTTTGGTTTTCCAAATGAATAGAAGTCAGAGAGGAGACCTGTTCTATTTGTTTACCCTTATCAATTTTATCAGTTTCAATTTTGGATCAACAAATGCAACTTTTACTTTAGACTCCTCAGTTTCTGAGTTCACTTCCATAACACCCCTACTTTCAAAAGACACTTTCTTTTTTAGATTTCGTTTGGGTGTCGTGGAAGTCTCAGTAAGTATTGACTCTTTTTCATTATTTATAGTGTCAGCTCTCTCTGAATTAGTCGACTTAGTACTATTTACCAAGTCAGGAACTGCTGAGGGAATGGTAGAACCAACACTCTTTGACAGCTCAGGTTCAGTTGTTATGTATGTGTAATTATGATTATAAGGTGGTGGGACTTCAGTATATCCCATGCCACGATGGTCACCTGGCTGTTTACCTACAGTTAGCAAAGTGTCTAAAGTTTCAACCGAAAATCTTCTTAGTTCAATTTTTCTATTAAGATCTGCAATTCGAACCCTAGCATCTACTAATTCTTTTTCTGTATCTGAAGTTTTTCTAGTCAAGTCTGATACATGTTGAGCCAAATTGATTATTTGACTCTGCTCATTAACTATATCTTTTAATTTTTTAATATTTTCATTATCAGATTTAGACTTAACTACCAATTCAGAGTTTCTCTCTTTTAATGCTGCATTTTCTTCTCTTAAGTGTTTAAGTTGAGTTGTCATCAAGTTATATGACTCTATCAATTTCTCAGCTTCCCCTGCAAGGTTAGTAGATAATACACAGGCATTAACTAAAGAGTCCAAATTCAATAGTACTTTATGCTTCTCAGCATCCAGATTGGCCATATAAGTGATGAAGTCCTTTGTACTCATCGCGTCTGACATTTCTAGCCTTAAAACTTTGGTCTCTGAAGCAGGTACTATATTATTAACCTTCTGCTCTTCCTCATCCTCTGTATCATATGCGACTTGTCCATCCCTTCTATCACCATCTATAGAAGCCATGAATGCCTGAGGTTCCCCTTCAGTTAAGAATTCCAGTCATAAGAACCATCTTGAGACTGAACGACCAAAGCTCTGGAATTTGAGGAATTGGCAGAGTTTGAATCTCTATTTATGGTCCCTTAAGAGCAATAACTTGGTCGCCCCTGGTTCGTAGTCTGCTCTCTCTTTGATCTCTGACATTCTCTTGCAAAATGTCCAAAACCATCACATTTATAACACTTCACCTTAGCCTTGTCAAATCCAACCTGACTACCTAAAAACTTGCTTCCAGTGCGATTGACAAACCTCTGCACCCGTCTAGCAACCATGGTCATTTGCCATTGGCGATCCATTTCTTCTAAATCATCAGGATCTACTTGATCAAAGTCTTCAGTTAGCATAGCAGGATCCGTGAACCTACCCTTAATGAAGTTCTCTTGAGTGGCAACAAAAGATGCTAGAAGAGACACATGTTCCTCAACCGACTTTATACTCATTGACATAGACTTCAACCCTTTAGATATTCCTGATGCTTGGTTCTTGTCCATGCCTGAATCTCCAGATGAGGCAATATAACAGACCTTACTTCCAGAGTTTCTCAAAGCATCGTCTGTATCAGCTTCCCCAATGAAGAATGTAAAGGTCTCTAGATCTTGGTTAGCGATAACGGATTATCTTTTAGGTATTAAGGTGCGGAATCCCTCAATACTTAAGGTTTTAGGCTTATATAACTAATCTATCAATTAACAAGCTTCGTTTTGATATTAACTAGTATTAAACAATCAAAACCGAGCCTATTCAATGATAGCCTTTATATCAGCACGAATTTCGAGGAGAATGATTAAATATTTGGTGTGTGTAATTATTGCACGGATTTCTAGACAAGTGTCTTAAATTTTGAGCAGCATTAAATTATTTATATTTGGTTCAACTCGCAGGCCATGGGCTTTGCAAGTTGACTCAACTCGCAGCCCATGGGCCTGCGAGTCCAGATGGACTGCGAGCCCACATCTCAGCTCGCAAGCAAAGTTGCGAGTCCAAATATCTGCGAGCCCAGATGGCTGCGATGTGAGATCTCAACTCGCAGGTCAAACCTGCGAGTTGACTTCTCAATTCGCGAATTTGACTTAACTTAAAAACGATAATTGCCTAATAACATTTTAACAATTAATAATAATAAGTTAATATCATACATTTAAGAGTCAAAACCATATTTATAAGTTTGATAATAAATACACTAGTCCTATTACAAGCTAGATCTGTTGTCACAATAACATGTCCCAACAGACTCCCCCTTGACAATAGCTCTAACGTCGTTATCTTCAACTTTGTCCTTGGTTCTTACTTGTAAATTCTACTGCCCATATGAATCTTCATTCTGACACAAGTCTTCACCATTAATTGATAATCTCTTGAAAGATCACCCCATGCTTCTGTAGTTAAGATCCTGTTTTCATGTAATTTCAACAGGTCCTTCTTCGACAGATTCATCAGGTGTCGATGGTCATAGATTGTCAGAATTACTCTCTCTCCTCCTTCAGCTTCATCATCAGCTTCAACCATGACAGCTTCACCAGTCTCTGAATCCACGTGCCAATTCAGAAGATTTCCCAGAATATTCTGTGGCATTGTCTTCAGCGGTATCTGCTGTACACACTTGACAGCTGGATAAGTCTTTTTCGTTAATCTTCGCCCAGTTCTCTGACTGCGTTCCTTTAATTTGATTGTCTTTCCAACTCTTGGCTTAATCTTCTCAAACTTCATTGATCTACCCTCAGTCCGAATGATTCTCTCAACATAAGTTGCATAGGGATCATTACTGGGATTTATCAGGTTTAAGTGTGCCAAGTCTCGGATCTCAAATCGAGGAAGCGAACTGAATACTTTAAGCTTTTTGTCAAAATATTGAACTCCGTCAAACCTTTTAATAGCGAAAAGTTTCAAATCAGAGTCAAAATACCAGCCGTTGATTCCTTTCCTTGGAGTTCTTTTTCCAGTAATGTCAACTTCAGACATCCCAATCTTTTGCTTTTTCCTTTTCAAAGGTCTAAACATGGGATTCTTTCTGAGTCTTTCAGGAAGCTCATCTTCAGATTCAGAACTAGTTGATTCATCTAGATTTTCATCCAAATCAACAACTCTTTCTCCATCTTCGTCCTGAATGATCACTTTAGTTATTGATGGGCTTACGATGTGTTCATCAATATCAGCATCGAGATCTACACACTCGTTTGCCCTAACTTCAAAACTGGAAGTCCAATCCTGAGGAGGAACAAACTCTCCTTCTTCAAGGTCAAAGTCAATGTCCTCATCTAATTCATCTGGCAAGTCGCCTTCAGAATCTGATAAGTTCAAGATTTCAAGACCTATAGAAATACATACACAAATAGATTAATCTAATAAATACTTTCATCGATTTCTCTGAATCGATCTAAGATTTTTCTTATTAATCCCTTTGTGTATTTAAAAATATATTATATATACACTTATTCAAATCTTTCATCGATTATGATAATCGATCTAAACTTTGAATAAGTCTTATAATCTACGAACATCATATATTATATGATTTTATAACTCTTTTATCGATCATAGTCAGTCTAGAATTACAAAAGGCTTATAATATACAAACATTCATAATTATAACATTTTAAACATTCTAGTTTAAACATCTTAATTACAGAATTATATTACAAAATAATTCAAAGTTACAATGTATTAATAATTACAACCTGTCTATATTAATACAAGTGTCACCTTCTTCAGCTCCACCATTTTCAACACCAGCACCAGCTCCACTACCACTTCCACTAGCTCCAGCAGACTCCCCCTGAATCGTAGTCTGCTGACCAGTCGTTGAAGGACCGGCCAGCTCACTATCCTTCTGAGCTGAGGGATCATCATCTTTATCATTTCTTCTCTTTTTCGCCAGTTCATCTTCCTTGCAGGACTCCTGATATATCAATATCTCCCCTTGAGATGGCTTGTCCTTCAGAAAGCTAGTGACCAGGCGATCAAGTCTGTCAATTTGTCTCTGCTTATCAGCTACATCATCTATTAGATTACTATTTGTCTTGATGAGTAGTGAGTAAGCGTTGTTCTGTTCAGTAACACTCCCAGAAATAGACAGAACTTGAGATTGTAAGAAGTCGACAGTATCCTCCAAATCTCTAACCCTGGACTCTAAGTGTGTAATGCGTTCAGCGTCAGTCTTTGGTGAGGTTGACGGAGCAGCATCAGTGGTGGTTGGTGGCGTGGGAGCGAACGGTTGCATTTTCTTTGCTATCTCAGTAGCAACATCGGTCAAAAGACGAGCGGTAATCCTACTGGATTTGGTGGTTGGGTGAGAAGACGGGCGAACCAAAGCAGCAATCATTTCAGCCTCTGAGGGCGTAGAACTTGATTGTATAGGAGCTGCAGAGGTTGAAGCTGTTTGCCTGATCAGCTTGCGAAGTCGAGTAATAAGCACCTCTGAGGGCGTAGAACTTGCCTGATTAATGGCGAACATCATATATTATGATAATCGATCTAAAATTTGAATAAGTCTTATAATATGCGAACATCATATATTATATGATCTTATAATTCTTTTATCGATCATAGTCAATCTAGAATTACAAAAGGCTTATAATATACAAACATTCATAATTATAACATTTTAAACATTCAAGTTTAAACATCTTAATTTCAGAATTATATTACAAAATAATTCAAAGTTACAATGTATTAATAATTACAATCAGTCTATATTAATACAAGTGTCACCTTCTTCAGCTCCACCTTTATCAGCACCAGCACCAGCTCCAGTGCCACTTCCACTAGCTCCAGCAGACTCCCCCTGAAGTGTAGTCTGCTGACCAGTCGTTGAAGGACCAGCCAGCTCACTTTCCTTTTCAGCTGAGGGATCATTGTCTTCATCATTCTTCTTTTTCTTCGCAAGCTCATCTTCTTTACAAGACTCTTGGAAGGCCTTAATCTCCCCCTGAGATGGCACGTCCTTCAGAAAGGTGTGAGCAAGGCGATTGAGTCTATCAATTTGCCTCTGCTTGTCAGCTACATCATCTATCAGATTGTTATTCGTCTTGATGAGCAGTGAATAAGCATCATTCTGATTAGTCATGTTATCAGACATAGACAGCATTTGAGAAATCAAGAATTTGACGGTTTCTTCCAACTCTCGAACTCTGGACTCTAAGCTATTAATACGGTCAGAATCAGTCGTAGAGGAGGTGGATGGAGCAGCAGTAGTTGTGGTTGGTGGCGTGGGAGCGGGCGGTTGCATTTTCTTCGCTATCTCGGTAGCAACATCGGTTAATAGACGCGCCGCAACCCTGCTAGATTTGGTGGTTGGGTGCGAAGACGGGCGAACCAAAGCAGCAATCATTTCAGCCTCTGAGGGCGTAGAACTTGATTGTATAGGAGCTGCAGAGGTTGAAGCTGTTTGCCTGATCAGCTTGCGAGGTCGAGTAATAAGCACCTCTTCTTCTTCTTCTTCTTCTTCTTCTTCTTCTTCGTCAACCAAAACAAAATCGGGATCTTGGTCCACGGCTTTCCTCTTTAACTTCAATGCCGGATCCATAATCAATTTTGATCCTTGACGAATCATCCCTTCAGGGATACCGGAGACAAACCCTGGTGGTCCAGTCTCATCATCATCATCATCATCATCATCATCATCATCATCATCTGCATCAGACTCAGATTCAGAAGCAGAAGCAGCTTCTCCATCTCTGCCCGATGGCCCAACAGCATCAGATGCCTCAGTAGATGGAGGTGGGCCAGAGGTACTCGGACCTGCAGCCAAAAATTGATCTATATCTTTAAAGACCTGATCAGTGTCCTCTTCAACTCGTGGTGGCTCAGTAATATATTGATCCACATCCTGCAAGATAGGATCATTTGCATCATCATTTTCAGCCAAAACTTGTTCCACTACTTCAACAGCAACGTCAGCATTAACTTGTGGCTCTTGCTGATTTGCCTGATTCAGAACCTCCTCTATCAGCTCTTGTGGTGCAGGCAAAGCTGCAGCCACATCAACATCAGTCCAACCATTGTTCGGTGGCGTAATATACTCAGGAAAAACCAAGAATCCAAACAGCTCAGTCAGCTGAGGCTGCATCTCAAACCTACGTGAGGTTTGCATGAACATATCATTGTAAGCCCTGAGCCCAATAGTGTCCACCTTCAGATCTGCTTGAAAAACCGGCAGATCAGGGATAGAAGCCCGAATGATCAGCATGCAGAATCTGGGATATATCATGAACTGAGACCTGACACCTCCCAAGATTTGTCGAACGAATTCCCCAAAGATGTAATCGGAGAAACTGTATGGTTTGTTATAAACCAGTGACAGTAAAGCAGATAGGAGAGAGGAGCTCAACTCATCATAGCCTCCCTTCTTAGGTCCAAAAATAGTGACAAGAACGTGACACAGGAACCTCCATTCTCCGAAACCAAGCGCCTTCAAAAACTGACGGCCTCTTTTGGGTCCAACATACCCCATTCGTCCTAGAGCTCCCTCGATAAAGTCAGACGGAAACTCAGTTGGTCCATCTTCCTGCTCTACAGTTCCCAACTGTAATATGTTTCTCAGATCAGAGGCAGAGAAGATAACCGGACGATCATTAATCCGCGTCTGGATGACCGGAGGGTTCACAGATGTGTCATATACAATATTGGCCCAGAACTGGGTAAGTATATCTTGTGAAAGAGCAGATGACTCTGTAATGGCATACTGTATCCTTGATCGACTTAGAAATGTAAGAATCCGAGCGACCCTGGATGCACCTCGTGCATTGATATCTAGATCAATAACCACGTTGTGATGAGCAGCGAATAGTCGAGCCATATCTAAAATATCACAAATTACACATGTGGATCCCAAAGGATGATCTTTTAATCAAATCAAGTGGATAAGGAGACAAGAACACAAGCAAATGATATAAAGTTTAAACAAAATGATGAACAAAAGGAATAAAACTTTATATTTCTCAATACCAAAATATTCTCTCAATGTAAATGTAGCAGCCAAAATACAGAGAATAAAGTGTGTGTAAATGTCTTACCCTAAATATCTCTAACTTTGATATTTATACTAAACAAACTGGCCGTTCTGCGACACAAGCCTTGTGTCGCAGAGATCACTAATGCGACACAAGCACTGTGTCGCAACTACAACTAATGCGACACAAGCCTTGTGTCGCAGTACACAGAAAATGTAATTTTCACTAAGTCTATTTCATTTACAGACACAGTACAGACTAGACCAACTGACAGACACTCTAAGATGCATCAACAAACTCCCCCGTGTCTTCAGCTTGGTCTTCAAGATCTTCGTTCAAACCCAGCCTGCTGGAAATACACCGCCAGCGTGTATTCCATGTGTCACACACACATTGACAATCCTCTGAAATTGAAGTGCGAACTTCTTGTTCATTACGTTCTTCTCATTGAAGCGAATCGGATTGTCAAATAGTTTTCTCAGATCTTTCTTAGAGAAATTTATTAAGCTCATCGGATCAAAAACTATGAATTGAGTTTTCTTCAAGTTATAAAGTGAGCTCTTCTCTGGTTGCTCGGTTTCAGGCACAAATATCAAAACTGCCTCACCAGTATGAGCATCCAGTTCCCAGTAATGAAGTCTTCTTAGAAAGTCCAAGGGAACTGTCTCCAGAGGTATCTTCTTCAAGCACTCAGCCGGAGGATAACGCATTTTGATCAATGGCTGTTTGGTGACAGGATCTAACCGTTTCTTATATATAATTCTTGTTCCCAATGTCGGTTTGATGAAACTGTACCGTTTAGTGCGAATTTCACGTTGAAGCGTAGATTGAATGAAGTTGGCACGATCGTCTTTCGAAGGATTAATCAAAGCAAGCTGAGCGAGACGATTGATTTCTCCTTTTGGCAAGGTGCTCAGCTTTGAGAATGATCTATTGAAATATTGGATATCATCAAGCCTTTTGATCATAAATAATCCATTTGAGATCTTCCAACTCTTTATCAGTCCAGTATACACTCCAGTGACCTTGTATGATTTGCAGGTGACCGGCACTTGTTTCCCATCTTTTCCGTGCGGCCACCATTTTGCAAGTCTTTCATCTTTGGTCTCAATCGGTTCATCATCAGGAATAGGAGTCTCCGATGTTCCTTCATCTTGAGTCTCAGAAATATTATCAGTTTCGTCTTCAGAAGAATCTGACTCAATAATTGGAGCATCATCAAGCTCTTCCTCCTCAACCTCAAAATCAGCATCTTCTTCAAAGTTATCACTATCATTTTCCGAATTGACTTCGTTTATCATGCGTTGAATAAACGAGAGGTCTGCACAAGAATAATCAACTGCTAACGGTCTCGGTTGGCCAGGAATCCGATGCATAGGAAAGTACTCTAAAGAAGGTATTTCATTAGAAGGTTCAATTAGTACATCATTAGATACAGACTCTGACCCCGGTCCTATTGGTTCTATTGATGGACCGGCGGGAACAGACTCCCCCGGACC